>BDJD01001148.1:29340-42750 GCA_002564525.1 Rosa multiflora | reverse complement strand
CTTATTTGCTTTTCATCATTTGAGTATCTCTTTTATTTTTTACTTTATATTATGGGGGTTAGTTATTGCTGGCAATGCTTCTATCATAATGCTATCAATGTGTCTGTGTGTCTCTGCTTGGTTACTTCTCATATTGGTCTCATATTTTTAACAGTGCGTAAGGGGTTCTGTTGTTCTCTTGGACAGTGATGGTGCAGCTGCATTAGTGCTAGCGAGTGGGAAGAAGGCACTTGAATGCAATAGTGGCAGCATGTGTATTTTTTGGAATAATGATATTGTATCAGCTTTTGCTATCTTTCATTGTAATTAGCTAGGATGCAGCAACCATCAAGCTAGCTAGAATGTCTTCTTTTTGGTTTTATGGTGTGGATGGAAACATGAATGCTATTGTGCATTATTTTTGTGCAAATATATTGTGCATTATTTTTGTGCAAATATTTCAGGTAAAGAACCAAATATAATCAAATAACAATCAATTATATTGCGTAGTATGAATACACATATATCGTATCACACAACAAATTAATTTTAATCACACAACGATACATGTAAAATTTTGTTGTCTCATTAATACTCACACAACAGAACAAATAGATATCAGTTGTCCAATGTTGAATCACACAACGGTCCTTATAAAATTTTGTTGTCTCATTATTACTCACATAACGGAACAAATAGGTATCAGTTGCCCAATGCTAAATCACACAACGGTCCCTATAAAATTTTGTTGTCTCATTGGTACTCACACAACAGGTTCCATATTTTTCTGTTGTATGATGAGTTAACCAACAACAGTATAGTATTACTTTCGTTGTCTGAGTGTCATTTATCTGTTGTGTGATAAGTTAACCAACAACGGTCTCTACTTACTTCTGTCGTCTGACCACATCGACACAACAATTGAATGCGCCGCATCCAATTTCTGGCATTGGCATGCGCAGAATTGGTGCAACGGATTTAAGCAGTGCGTTGTGTCTATGATATTCACACAACGGTGAAACACCGTTGTGTGAGTGTGCTCATCACACAACATCGAGATAGACGACAGACATGGTCCACATCACACAACAGATTTCCACCGTTGTGTGATGCAGTTTTTGTAGTAGTGTAGTCTCCCGCTCATGCGGAGGCGAACCACTATACATCTTGTGTCACTCTCTATCTATCTCTCTCTCTTTACTTATCGTTAATTAGATCCCCACGGATCCAAGCATTAACAGTTCCATTGGATTATGCAGGCAAAAGATACATATTGCGGGCTCAGGACGTTGAGCTCACTACTAGAAATTTCCCCATTCCACACTGATGAGAATTAGTCCCCTTTGTCCCAATACACACCGATAACAGTGACTAATGCAATTAGCCACTATGCAGCCACTAATAAAGAATCAGTCCCCTCTATAGTAGGTGCTATTGGGGCAATCTACACTGATAAAATATCAGTGGCATACCAAAACCCAATGCAGTAATATGCCTTTTTGTTTCCCACTGTTATGGAATCAGTGTGTTTTCTCAATGCCACCAACATTAGTGGCAAAATTTCAAGTACATATAAAAAAAATAACAATTTGGTCTAGCTACAACCACATATTTCTAAAATGTATTGTACAATTCGTATACATTTTCAAATAAAATACAACATAAAAAAAACTAAAATCCCTTCATGTTCCTCTCCATGCTGCATCTGCTACCTCCAGTAGCTTTTATAAGCAATCTGATCAAAAGAGGAACCTTCAAACCTAAAATCAAAAGATCTGATCAAAAAAGAAACATCCTAAACCCAATTGAATCCTACAATCAGTTTATTGATCCTACTCCTAAGATCCCCAAATACAAATACAAAAACTTAGTCAAATGATCGACAAATAACCTTTACCGCAACCCTAGATTCAAATACTCTAATGAATTTGGGCTAGAGAATTTGCTATCGGTGAAGTAGATAAAATGTTTATCTAGGATAATGGATGCCTCTGTGTACAAGCAGTGCATTCATTCTCAAAATGCAAATTTGATAACAACAATAAGCACAATGCAAAAACCTTGTCCAAACCGGATCCATTATCTCTAATCAAGTACAAGACAAGCATAGACATACTAAGAAAGACGAGCTACAGCTGTGGTATTGAGGCAGGAGAAGGGTAATTTTATTGTGTACCAATTAATTTGATGCTAGACATTGGCAAAACAAGCAACAAATACATCAGTGATTAAATTCTACACATTCAAGAAATAAACTTAAAACACAAAAAACAAAAAAACAAAATCAAATTGAGGGATCTAAGAATAAAAACATGAACTTGACCTACCTTGACAGTCCAGTTCTTATCAACTAGGGGATTTGAAGACTTCAGATCTTGATGAATAATTAAGGGGGTTGAAATAATGAAGATAATTCATGCCTCGTGCCTGTGGAAGGATTAAAAATAATACATTAAATGGAAAATCAATTTTTTTTTCTTTCCTTAAAGCACATATTAAAAAAATACATAACTGAGACTATTCAAGACAAGATGAACACAAATTGATGCATCCAAGAATCTAGACTAATATAAACTGAGCCTGCAACAATACATTAAAAAACGAGAACACTGGTATAAAACGAACACTATAACCATATTTTTTCTTTGTTTTGCTCTGGGATGTGGAAAAACCAATACTCACTATATCCAAAGTCATTTGAACACGCCGTCTCCAGTAAGAAACATTGAGATGAGAGGTACCTGTCAGCCGAAGAAGTGCTTTATACAAGACAGCATGAAACACTATATATTAATATCTTGGTCAATATTATAAATATAACTACATATTGGAAACAAAGAATAAAGAGTTTTCATCTATCTTTCAAGTACATAGTACAAATAATGCGCAAGCAGGAAGCTCACTTCTTGTCTAAAAGAAAGAAGCACATCATCTGGATATTCTTGCTTGAAGAATACCTTAACAACAACATCCTGTAATTAGCAAAAACAAACTCAAGTTACCCAACAATACAATAACATTATATATCATCATTATACTTTAGCTGACTATTAGAAGAAAACAGATCCCAAGATGCACCAGCATTGTTCGACTTGTTCATAAGTTTATATGAATAAGAAGGGTTGTTTAGTTTATAGTTTATTTGAATAATATGTTTGACATTTCATCAAGTTATATGCTTTATTTAGCATGAAAACACTATATTCATGTATAGCTAGATAGTTTAGAAGCATTCTTTTTTGGATAATTGAAATTTGAACTCTACTTTTTGTCTGCAATGACTAATTGGAAACATCATGTACTGGAAAAAGGGTCGTAGCACAATAGCACATCCACTTAAATTTGAAGTCAACTAGAGAAAGAACTACAAGATAACATATTGATCCATCCCACAGACCATGGTATACAGTTCCACTTTGTTTTGTAGGCAGTGGGCAAACATCAAGATCATTACCTTGCCCAATCCGCTCTCCAATTCTCATGTCTTCCCCTAAGACTTCATAATCCAAGCAATCAATATGTAGGCATCCTCCTTATTCGCAGAACTATTGGTACTTCCAGAGGTGTTACCACTGCTTGTGCTATTAACCTGGGTACTCCTCCCTAATCTTGGAAATCAGAAGAGTTCCCATTCCATATCCAGTACCACCACCCAAAGAATGGCACACCTAGAACCCTGCAACAAACAACCAAACCCTTAAATCGTTAGTCTGTATTCACCAAAACTCTCCAATATACCAAATCCATATAATACAACTCGATTTACATGTAAACTAAGAAGAATTAGAGTTTGGTTACACCGGATTCATACCTTGCAAGCAGTCACAGTTCTCCGCCTCCTTTCGTACGACATCGAGAACCAAATCGATCAAACTCAGCCCCCTCACTCCCACCCCACCGGTTTATTGACCTTTTGCCCAGTTGTTTCCAGCACCAGACTAGCCGACGACGAAGTTATCAGGACGTCAGATCTGACCGTAGAGTCAAGATCTGATGTTGTCCATGGTCCCAGGCTCCAGATCCATGAGGACGGCGCCCGTGGAACATACCTCCCACTGCTGACTTCGTTGTAGTAGACGTTAACCCTCTCAGGTTAACTCTCAGAGAGAGAGAGAGAGAGCAGACTAGATCTGGTTTTATGTCTGAACTCGTCTCGATAGAGATTAAAAAGGAAAGGGGCCTTGTGTCTATTGAGCGTTCGATCAGCTCTTCACTGATCTGACGGCTAGAATAGATCACCAGCTGTGATAAAAGGATTAAAAGCATGCATGCCAGCTCCTCTAGATACATATTTTACAGATTTGACCACATTAACAGTGTCATACGCATTAATCAAATAATATTTTCCATCTACTGTATACTACACACACTGATATCAGTGAGAGGAAGAAAAAAAACCACTGATGTTTTATATCAGTGTAATACCATTCATTTTTTACACTGATGATTTTTAGTGGATAAAAAAGAGGTGCTAATGGGGAAATTTCTAGTAGTGGCTCCATCTTATTTCCCATGATCTATTGCACACAATCCAAGAACTTTGTTTTGAAGGAACTGCTCCAAACCCTCAAACTGAGATTGACAATTCCAGGGCACTTGCCCTAATGATGCGTCATATGGATAGAGACTTCCAGTTTGAGTTCATGAATGAGGATAGCACCATAAAGCTTTGGCAAGCGCTTCGTGAACGTCATGGCAATGTTCGTTACTCCATCATTCCGAATTTAGAAGCAGAATGGAATGATCTTCGCTTCTCTGACTTTGATACAGTCATACAATTTTATTCAGAAGCTCTCCGCATCACAGGAATGATGCGCTTCTGTGGCAAGACGATCACAGAAGAACAATTGATTGAGAAAACCCTCAATACCTTCCCTGTCTATGCTATGAGGTCCTGTGATTTACTTCGAACTCATATAAAGGCAAGACAGATCATAAGCTTTCAAAAGCTTATTGAAGCTATGGAAATTGCTGAAAGGCAAGACAACGAGCTTGTGTGAAGAGAAATTGATAGGCTTCGAGATAGCTATTCAGAGCATCATCCCATGGCTAGAGAAAGTCGCCACAGACGTCATGATCCATATGATGGAAATGCTCATGAAGGTAGTTGCCAAAGGCAACAATCACACCACCGTAGGAGCCTTGATTTTGAGGGACTAAGGGTTGGAAACCATAGAGCCAACGTTGGCCATGGTCATACTCTTCCAACACCTCAGGTTCTAGGGACCATGCACATTGCGCCAATGCGCCTCAATCAAGGGAGAATCCTCTTCATGGTATCTATTTCTGATATGGAACATCTGATCAATGGGGCTAAGTTTGCAATGTACCTAAGAAGGTAGCTGCCTCACAGTGATCAAGACATCAAGTTCAAAAAGACTTTAAATCTGGCGATGAAGACAAAATGCTGCAGATTTTTATTTCGAATAGTCTTTTATTTTTTCAAGAATTATGTAATGGCAGTTATGCCTTAAATCAATAAATGACATTTTGTTTTAACTCTTTCTCACTTGGCTCACCTAATTAAGTATGATGTCTAGGAAAGTAATTGAGATTAGTGGTACTTAAGAGAGCCTCGCTCCACCGACATCTCTTCTTACTTTCCTGGTCATATTTGATTGGAGTCACCGAACAGATTGAGTGACTACAATCTATCTAAGTTTGAATTTTATTTTTGGATTAGACTTTGGTTAAGAAACTTTGATGTAATCATTGGCTATTAATAAAGTATCGATTCTTTTACTTAATGTCTTGGACATACCTTAATTCGAACTTTGTTTGAAAGATATAAGAGCCAATGGTTTTCATGTGGAAACACATTGTGAAAATGGACAACAGTTCCTTTGTATCATCTCTAATGACTACGGACATAAACGAGTATTAGATAAACTTATGTGTCACTCCAGTGGGTTGTATGCAACCACTATTCGAGTCATTGAATCCAACCATGTCATGAGAGATGATTTATGGGATTCTGACACATATAGGCTTTGGCATGACCGTTTGGGACACCCAGGTCGTGACATGATGATCCGTGTATTAAAGACTTCACACGGACATCCATTTTTCAGAAATAAAAGAAGTAAGGACCAAGAATTGGTTCAAGGAGTTCCACATGCGCCTCATGGCGCCATGATTGTGCAAGACTGGCCACACATGTCTAGCACCGCCTACCCCCTGCGGCCAATACATGTCATTGATGCCATGTATCGAGACTTGGCTCCTCTCTCTACTTCTCGAAGTAAATTGTGACATTCTGGCTCAACCAAAATGTTACGCCCCGTATTCGATTTATCCTTTTTCTGTGTCTAAGTGAATTACTTTATGTTTTACCGTCCTTGGTTTCAGTTTTTATTATTTAGAGGGGGTGCTAGAAGTTGACTTTTGATGGGTTAACAATTTGAGAAAATTTTCTTCACGGAAGTTGTAGGGGACATTAAACCGAGTCTGTGGACATGTGGTATGCTTAAATCGAAGTTCGTATGTAGAAGTTATGGCTTAAAACGTGAAAGTTACTGTTCATGGTAATAAGTATAAATATGGAAATTACTGTTGGTAGATTTTCATTTTCGGAAATCCACCCCAGTCAGAACTCTCTCTCTCTTTTCCCTTCCCGAGTTCCTCTTCCCCTTTCGGCCTCCCTTCATTTTTCCGGCAAACCTTACCTTTCCGGCCACCCAACGGCAAACTCTGGGCATTGGGCGATGATCCTCCTTCTCCTCTTCATGATTATGGTCGTGAATCACCGTGGTTTGGCCTGAGGAGATCAAATCGAAGCCTAGAAGTTATTGCTGCAGTTTGTTCTCTTCGCCGATTTCTTCCATTTCCGGCAACCACCGACCAAGAAATCTACTTTGACCGAAAACCCATTCCTTGGTGATGAATCTCTCCAAGTTTCACAATCCAATTTGAGGTGTGGAAGGAGAATCGAAGAATTGAAGTTGTCACTGTTCATTTCGGTGTTCTTCTGATTTTCTCTCGATTCCGGCAATTCCAGGTATAATTAAGCTTCGGTGCAGTTGAGAAAGACGCTAGGTTTGCTGAGATGTGTTGGCTGGTAAAATTTGTTGGCCTGTGGTGGAGTTGCAGCGCCGCCGCAGGGGGTGGCGCGTGGTGGTGCCTAAGGTAGAGTTTTGGGTTCTGTTTTTAGCAAATTAAATGGTATTTGAGTTGTAAAAGCTGAAATTGTGATCTTTGGTGAAGATTGGAGGAGTGGTGAATAGATTATGGATTTTCGAAATTTTGAGAGTTTCGGTTATCGAATTTCGAGAATCCGACTATCGGATTGTCTTGAAATTTAACCTAGATTTTATAAATTGACGAATCGACTTTATTGGTGTAGTTTGGATGGAATCTGAGGTGGATTGAAGGAGTTGGGTTTAAGAAGATGTTTAACAATTCCATTATCTAATTATCGTAAATTTAAATTCCCGTTCCGTAATTATAATTTATACGAGTGTTATTCGTACAGGACGAGAAGAGTCTCCATACGAGGAGAATACTGATCGACGACAGGACTAGTTTAATACTGTGAGTGGACTTTGTTTTTAAATTTTGATGCATGCACTTATTTTCCGAAATGATGAGTGATTGTTTTATTTTATTTATCATATTTCTTATCGAGTATAATATTCAAATTGGATCATAATTTTAGCATTGTTCCCGTATGGTTTTCGAATATGAATTGTCATGCTCAGACTTAACTTTGAATTGTTTGGGAACATGATTTTGTTTTTGAGAGATTGAATTTTAGATTATATGTTTTTCGCCGATTTTTAGTCTTTTATTATCGCTCGGCTATTCTTTATGAAATTGAGAATATTTTTGGCGTGCGGGGTCACGTCATTGAAATATGTGGGGAAGCCTTATGGATTTACTGTTTTTGAATATTTTCTTCACCATACTCGAGTCATTCGATTAGGTCTCCTCCTCACTTACTTTGTGTTTGTGAGTGGCAGTCGAGGTTTCTCCTCCTCACGTGAGTGGTAGTCGAGGTTATTAGTTCTCCTCCTCACACAATCTATGTGTGAGTGGCAGTCGAGGTTTCTCCTCCTCACGTGAGTGGTAGTCGAGGTTATTAGTTCTCCTCCTCACACAATCTATGTGTGAGTGGCAGTCGAGGGTAGGTAGAGCTTGAGGGGCTCATTTACCCGTATGGTGAAATCTTTTCCCCATATTATCTATTTATTTTCTTTAGCCAGCGGGGCTGGATTATTTTCCTTTTCTCACGCTCCCTTGAAGTTTATGAATTGATAAAAATTTCCAAACCTTGCATGCATCGGAAAGTTATTTTTTCCAAACTAAATTGTGGGAAAGTATCAACTCTTTATTTTCTCTTCTTATGATATATCTATTTAACTTTTTGTCCACTCACGCTAACGTGGTTTCAATACTTTCCCCCTGGGCCCTTCGGTTTCAAATGCCCAGTTTACAGTGTTGCTGCTCGACGCTTTAGAAGTGAGCCATAGTGACCGCACCGGCTTCCTTTATCTCGTATAGTAGGTTACCTGTTAAACCTACTGAACCTTATATCACTTTCTATTTCTTTAGACTGCTCTGATTACTATGGGAATTGTGACCCAGACTTGTAATGAATTATATTTGAGGTCTATGACCTAACTTTGGTGAATTGATGTATTTTATTTATGGAGTTTCGTTGGACTATAAATATTTGAATACCACTATTATCTTTGAGTTCGAGTTGGTTGGTTTATGGGAGCAGGGCGGCTCTAGGAGGATACGGTTGGGTTATTAGAAGTGTCTTTGGTTTCTTACAGGTTTGGGTTGCCCATTTTTAGGGGAGGTGCTGCCGAAATTTTTGGTAAAATCTCCTTTAAAAGTGGGACCCGGAGGGCCACTTCGGATTTCAGGGTGAAATCCGGGGCGGGCCTTGTCACAAAACCTTCATCGGTTGATTATACGGCCAATCTTTCATTCTGTAAAGCCTGTTTTTTTAAGGATCACGACCATCCTATGCAAAGGATACTAAAGGAATAATTTCATTCTTACAAAGAATCCAAGGGGATTCTGTGGATCGACTCAACCAACTTGCGGACTGCTTAGATGTTTTATGTTGTTGGTTGATATGTGGACACGCTGGTCACGTGTCGCACTATCGTCCACTCGTATTGCTGCTTAAGATGCACTCCTAGCCCAAATCATATGGCTACCGGCTGACTACCCGGATCATTCCGTTCAGTCAATTCGACTTGAAAATGCTAGCGAGTTTACATCAAAAATTTTCGATGACTATTGCATATAATTGGGTATTGATATCAAGTATCATATTCCCATGTACACACCCAATTGGTCTCGCTGAAAAGCCACCATTAAATGACTACGATGGTAGCCCGGACATTGGTAATGCGCACCAATATTTCCTCTTGGGTTATGCAATATCGCATGCAGCTATGCTAATTCATCTAAGACTCATAGCAGCCACTCAACTTTTATTTGCGTTACAGCTAGTGACTGGGTTCGAGTCTAATATCTCGTACTTATGCATATTTGAGTGTGTGGTTCATGTGCCAATTGCGCCGCCACAGCGCATCAACATGAGTCATTGCAACGAATGCATATATATATTTGTTGGACATGAGTCTCCAACTATAAGTTCGCTATGTAGAACCCTTGACAGGAGATCTTTTTTTCCGCTAGATTTGCGGATTGTCACTTTGATGAGACAGTCTTCCCGTCGTTAGACTATAAGTCCGCTATGTAGAACCCTTGACAGGCGATCTCTTTTTCGCTGGATTTGCGAATTGTCACTTTGATGAGACAGTCTTCCCATCGTTAGGGGGAGATTAGAACATCAACGTTCAATAGGAATGACAGGAATTGTCGTGGTTTGTCCCCACTATGTCTCATCTTGATCCCCTAAAAGTGACGAGATCACATATACCTGCTGCAAACATGTATGCAAGGATTGATGTCCCCATAGGAGGACATGGTGCCACCCAAAGGAGATGAGTACGGCATCACTACGGATGGTGGTATGGTGACGCCACAAAGTGGCATAATGGCGTCATAGGCCATGGGTTCCGCTAGAAAGCGTAGGAGACCCATAGGTTCGATGGATTCTCGCCCTAGGAAGAGAGCGAGTTTGGCACAACTTGATCCATTGATCATTGATACTCAAAATCCGTCTCATGAGAATATCCTGGATTGTGATTATGTCCAAGAGACATCGTTGGGGGACGCCTCAATGTTAGAACCAATTCCTGAGAATATAGAGATCTCTACAAATTACACTAGTGTACATGAGGACGTGGAATTATTGAGACCAATGACATCGAACCTTACTCCGTTGAAGAATGCCAACGTAGAGAAAATTGGCCTAAATGGAAAGATGCGATCCAGGTTGAATTGGATTCACTAACGAAGAGGAAGGATTTCAGGCCTGAGATGCCAACACCTCCTAACATAAAACTTGTTGACATTAATATGTCTTCGTTAGATAGTGTGATGAGAAAAAGAGATGATAATCTCGCCTTATGGCGCAAGGCTTCTCACAAAACGCCCTAGAATCGACTATGAGAAGACATTCTCTCGTAATGGATGTCATTGCACTCCACTACCTTGTCAGTTTGGTAGTTTCCAAATAACTGAACATACAGCTTACGAATGTGGTCACTACGTATCTCTATGGAGATCTAGATACGGAATATAATGAAGGTTCTTGTGGACTTCATTTACCCAAATCAAGTGGCTCTTGACTACGGAGCACGTTTGCAAGGAGGGTGAAACGCTCACTAAAGTGACTATTTGATTGGGAAGGGATATGATGAACTATGCAACTGCGTTTTCATGACAAGTTCTGGATTTGCAATTGTCATGGTTTATGTTGATAAACATAATTGGAATCCTTGAGAGCTAAGGAAAGCCGCTGAACACCTGAAATCCGAATTTGAGATGAAGGACCTTGGGAGAACACGGTTTTGTCTAGATTTGGAACTTGTAACCGTGTCAATAAATGCTTTGCATTTTGATAAAGTCAAAGATGCACTCCCATGGTTGTCCGTAGTTTGGCCCTTAAAGGGATCCGTTTCGTCCCAAGGATGATGACGAAAACATGTTAATAGCAAAAGTACTTACCTGAGTATAATAGGCGCATTATTGTACTTATCACAATACAAGACCAGACACCTCAATTGTTACGAACTTGTTGGCTAGATATAGCCCCGCACCAACGCAACGTCATTGGACTGGTATAAAGACAATCTTTCGTTACTTAAAATGTACGATAAATATGGGCTTTTTCTATCCCTGCAGAGAGAAAAGAATGACGGAAGAATTAGAACGGATCTCATTAGCCCAAGAGGTGCCGTCCAAGACGCCATGACCGACACAGCTGCCACCGCCAAGGGTGGCCGGCGTCATCCTCCTCCCTTACACCAAAATGATAGTGATGTTTTCTGATGTAGGGTATCTCTCTGACCCTCACAAAGGTCGCTCCCAGACGGGTTATGTCTTTACAATGGAAGCACTGCGATATCTTGGAGAAAGCAGACCCTTGTTGCTACTTCCTCGAATCATGCAGAGATTATTGCTCTACATGAAGCCATGCGAGAATGCATATGGCTAAGGTCTGTAGTTAGACATGTTCAAGGAACTTGTGGTTTGAAGTCTACCACAGATGAACCTACATGCATTTATGAAGATAATGCAGCTTGTATTGAGCAAATGAAGTTAGGTTTCATCAAGGGCGACAACACCAAGCATATATCGCCTAAGTTCTTTTACAATCAGCAACAACAACCACTTCTAAATATTGAAGTGAATCAGATCCGATCAGAGGATAATGTAGCGGACTTATTTACTAAGTCGTTGCCTAAATCCACCTTCAAGAAACATGTGAGAAGCATCAGATTAAGAAAGTTATCCGAGCTCCCATGATTGTAGCAATCAGGGGGAGATATTAACATCAGGGGGAGGTATGATGTCTACATGTTTGATCTCGAAGAGTTAAGGACGTGTTGTGCTCTTTTTGTCATTCGACCAGGGTTATTTTTGTCCCACAGGGTTTTTGTTACCTGGCAAGGTTTTTAACGAGGCAAAGATCAAAGAGTCATCACCAAGTTTGAGCGACACAAGGGGGAGTGTTGAAAGATGTCGACATAATGTGTGCATCTACAAACTAGGGTTTAGAGTTGTAATAGGAAAAGGTTCTAGGTATTCAATTGTATTTGGATTCTTACCTTTTGTATGTGTACCTTGTAACTCCCTATTTAAAGGGCTCCTATTATCAATGTGTATTATCAATGAATACACACAATTCCATTCTCCTACAACATCTGTTTAAATAATGGACAAAATTAAATCCAGCTCAGTATGCATATAAGAATAAAGGGGGAACTCTTCAATGTGCATGATGTTTTGCCTGAGAAACACTGACTTTGACTTTGAGGACTGATAATCGAATATTCAGGGTCTTGAGCTGATCAAGCTGTTTCTTCCCACGACAAAGCAAGTACTCAATATAAAGGAAATTTTTGCGGTCTACTTGCTTAGCATTGCTTCGGAACTCATCGGATACAAATGATTTAATCTTGTGTCGGTTTTCAGGAGATTTTGAACGAGTTTCCCGCAAGAAGCCTCTGTATCCCAGAAAGCCTTGACCCACTGTCCCATTGCTTGTTCTTCTTATGTTTCGCACCAGATTTGTCTTGATAAGCACTTCAAAAAGTTACTGCAATCTTTTAATTCTGTATTTTTTGCTAAAAAGGAGCACAAAATAGTATGTTTCTTAAGTTCCAAGTAAATAAAAATGTACCACTAAATAGAAGAAAGTTCAATAATAGTTGTTTGTAATGGATCATAGTCCGCGGATTGGCAACTAAAAATCTAAACCTATTGGATTGAACCATAACTTACCTTCTACAAAACAATATGTTTTCAATATAAACAGCAAGACATCCAAGTAATGACTTAACTACAACTATATAAGTAGAGCAGGATTGATCATCTCTATAGGCATTTCAAGGTTCATTCCAACCCACTTGCGAAACAATGAACCTACACAGGACACTTCATCCCGAACCCAATACATAAAGTCAACATGCATAAACAAAATCCAAGACCCTTTTATACACGGTATAGATGCCATTAAAGAAAGAAATGCTGAGGCACTTCTAAATGGTAATCGAGCTGTTCAAATTGCAGAAAGTGTTAGACTGAATGAGCAAAACCAAAAGAACATGATCAATTCACAAATACATAAACACACTATATTAATCAAGACCACATGAACCAAAATACAAGTTTATATACTAACCTTCTTCAGTATTAGGAGCCATTGCAGTAGCACTAATGAACTTGACAATGAACGCGGGTTGATCTTCTCCTCAGCTCTGGATTTAGCTCCTTTCTATGGGGCAGGACTTAATGCTTTTTTTTTTAACAGAGAGAGCAGGGACCAAAACTCCTATATAT
>BDJD01001147.1:548742-585138 GCA_002564525.1 Rosa multiflora | reverse complement strand
AGATCGGTCTACTTTCTATTCTAAACAATGTAATATATTATACAGTTGATAAAGTTGGTTTTTCCTTTAATTTTATGCACTATTATCTTAAAGTATCATAATGCTACTGTAGGTTGTTCTCCTTACTTGTCAATTGACACTCTTGATGGAACTTTCGTGAGCTTACCTGTGTTAAAAAATAATAGATTTTGCTATATATACGAAAATCATTAGCAATGGGTTTAGGAGTTTAAGTAAAGCTATAAACTATAAATAGTTTCTCCAATTACTCTATTAGAACTGTATTTAATTAAATACTAAATAAAAATTGACAATTAATCACTTTCAGGACATTTTCGGAGCTGGGAGTGAGACATCAGCAACAGCTGTAGACTGGGCAATGTCAGAAATGATTAAAAATCCACAAATAATGAAAAGGGCACAGGATGAGGTGAGGGAAGTGTTCAATAGAAAAGGGCAGGTAAGTGAAACAAGCATCAAAGAGATGAAATATTTAAACTCAATTATTAAGGAGACACTCAGATTGCACCCATCTGCCCCTCTGTTAATTCCAAGAGAATGCGGAGAGAGGTGTGAGATTGGTGGATATGAAATACCTGTCAAAACAAAGGTAATTGTCAATGGATGGGCAATTGGTAGAGATCCAAAATACTGGACTGAGCCTGAGAGCTTTCATCCAGAGAGATTCCTTGATAGCTCAATTGATTTCAGGGGAACAAACTTTGAGTATATCCCATTTGGTGCTGGAAGAAGAATGTGTCCCGGCATAACATATGGTCTGGCCAATGTGGAGCTCCCACTTGCAATGTTATTATACCATTTTGATTGGAAACTCCAAAATGGAATGAAACATGAAGACCTGGACATGACTGAGGCCTTTGGCATTACAGTCCGTAGAAAAGAAGATCTGCGCCTTATACCCATCCCATATCATCCTCCACCAACTGAACAAACCCAAGTGTAAAATAGTCAACTGTTTTTATTCTTGCAAAGAAATCACTGTCCTTTTTTGTTATCCATGTAATCAAAAACTACAATATCTTGTGACAGCAGCAATCAAAGACTTTGATGATTCTATTGAGTTGAGAATAATATAAATAGAGTTACCGAGGTAGTGACAATATTTAAAGTAACAAAATAAAAAAAATGCCTGACGGGATCAGAATAATCTCTATTATTTTTGGTTTCTTGTAGAGCCTGTGCCTTTGGATTTGGTAGAACTGGTCATCTTAACCAGTAAGAAACAAAACCAGTCAATACCATACCAGAGGATATAGGACAACTCTGTATGTCCTTACTTGTGTGTGATGTATAAAGCTAGGGGTCAGTCAGCTGACTATATATATGATTTCATTCGTCCTTCACTCCACAAAACTGTACGAAATTGTTCTTTGCATTGATGTGGAATGAATTAATCCAATAAATAGTTACTCCTTGTTGACATAAGAATAGGGAAAAACCAGAGGGTTCTACTCTTTGGTATGGTGTAGTGCTCGCCTTGGTCAAATTTCTGCCCTTTCGCAAGCACACAGAAGATACACACCCAGGGGAAATATGAAATTTTATGTAATTAATGTCATTGGAAGATACAGTTTTAGGCTCTAAGCCAAGAATTCCGTAAATGTAAATTTGAGCAAATCACAATCTAGTAAACAAATTTATATCCAAGCTTTCAATTTAGTAACAAAAATCATATGGTACTAAACTGTTTAAATTGAAAGCTTGGATTAAGTTTGCATACGACTATAACTACAGGTACTAAAGTAAGAGTGGCAAATCATTGGTGATTAGTAGTTTTAACAGAGAATGCGTGAGTTGTGGCATGTTATTTATTTTTATTTTTTGGTAAGTAAAATGGTGGCTAAGTGAGCTACCACTCCGGAGTTTAGATCAACTTGGGTATGATCCCTCATCAAGGGATGTTTTTCACAAGTTGGGGTTCGGACCAGAGATCTCCTATTACTAGAAGAAGTCCTGCAGCGTCCGCCCCACTTGCATTGCAGCCTAGCATGAGTCTATTAGACCAACCTCATTGGGTGTTGTGGCATGTCAGCTATTTGTAATACGTGTTGGTTTAACGGATACCGTGAAGGTGACAGATTTAAATCCCTATGACATCATGAAATTAGTGGGGTAGGGATTATATGTTGTCATTTCTACACAAAGACTAACCATTCTTAAGAGGATATATTTAGATCTTACAGCTAATTGAATCGTGGGAGACTAATGAATATCAAACGAACCATGCATATGAAATCACTGCAACAACTTGAAAGAAAGACTGAAAAGCAACTCACTATGAGAGAGAATTACAGATACTCAACAGAACAAGAGAATTTGCTGACCACTTCAGCAACATTGGAAATGTGTGTTGATTGAGATTTTATCAATAGAGTTCTGCAATCAATTTCGAAAAGAACTGTAAGAATTGTATTCACTAAACATGTGTACAATTTAGTTCCAACAATTTCAAACACTAACATAAACCCTAAATCTAATTCACTTTTCCACGAACCATTGCTTCATATTCTCTTCGCGGCAACCCAGACTGGTTTCGAACCGTGACCATTATATCCACATTCTCCTTCCGCCTTACCGACCTCACAGCCCCACAAACGACGCGCCGTATTTGCGCAATCATCTCTTCGACGTCGTCAAACGGCACGCCGTCCTCAACGATACGCCCAATTACGGTCAACATCCTGTCGATGACTCCAACCCCATTCTCGTCAGTTTCCGTAAACAGCCAAAATTCCATATCGCGAAACGTCGCCGTTTTGAAATCGACGTCCACGATCTGTCGCGTGCGGTCGTCGGAACAGTAAAAGCTTCTGATCACGTTCCAGACGATCGAGACCTTCCAGTCGTCGTCGTGTCGCGATTTTCGTTTCTTGGTGGGAATTAGGTCAAGATCAAGATCGTGGTGGTCGTCGGCGACACAGATCTGGTAAGCGAAGTCGTAATCGCAGTGAGTCGCGGAAGGGAAGTACTCTTCTTCGTGGTTGTTGGGATTTAGGGTTTGCATCTTTGAATTGAGAGAGAGAGAGAGAGAGAGAGAGAGAGAGAGAGAGAGAACCAGTGAGAACGAGAACGAAGGAGATGATGTAAAAGCGCGTTATGCGAAATGTTGAAGTGCCGTTACTATTTTATAGACTTACTCTACTAGTACCTTACCAATTGAATTTAAGGAAATTTAATTTTTATACCGTAAATAGCCCTGCATCCTCATTCGAAATTCCAATAATGTCTTGCTGTTGTTAAACTTTTGCACGCGGCGTCTCTTGATTCGAAAATCCAACAGTCTTATGGTCAGACAATAGAACCTTTTCTTTTTTCTAGTGTGCTTTCCTTTTACCATTAGGAATAGGTACAGATTTGGCCAATAAAAATCCTAATTGTCCTTGAAAATTTTTAATCTTTTCGACATTCTTTAGTCAAATAATTGAGTGTTATCTTTCTCTTTTGCAAACTGGTTTTAAATTACGAGAAATGAAATATACTCTTTAATTTGCAATTCACACTCCCTTTCTATTTTAGAATGAAATTTCATTTCCAAATTTTGGTGTTTACAAAAATCAAAATTTTAGATACGTAAAAAGAAAACATAGAGTGTGAATTGTAAATTGTAAAGTGCGAATCTCACTCCCTTAAAATAGAGTCTGGTTGCTGGATTGTTTTTTTGGGTTGCTTTTTTTTTTGGGGGGGGATTTACTGTTTATTGTTTGGATTTGGGTTTCAGACCAAAGTCATTTGGTATTTGGATCACATATTGGTTCACTTTTTTAGTTCTCTTACTAGATCAAGTCGTCGAAAAACTGTAGGGATTGAAGACAGCAATAGATATATCAGTGGCCACTGCATACCACTTTTTGGTTGGTTTACCTTGTAGGAGACACAAATTGTTTCTAGTATGATAGTATAGTAGAAAAACTTATTTCGTCGGGCCATAACGTGGTTCTTCTATAATTTGTTATTTTTTCTCGAGAAAAGAGAAAAGATATGTGCAATTGTTTAAATTTAAAAAATTCAATTTTATGGTATGTTTACTTAATTAATAAATCGTGTTGAGAATGTCAATTTACACCCGACTTTATTATATTGTTGATTTTCACATTTTTCTTGATAAAATTATTTATCAGCACCTCATTAGTTTTATGATTTTATTTTGTTTTTGTCCAAAGTTTGCTAATGTGTCAATCGTTTGAGTGATATTTGATTATTTTTCTTTACTAAATAGACTAATTGAGTGATATTTTTATCAAAACAAGTCAAACTATGATTGGATGGGATAAACCTATTACAAGATAAATGTATGTAAGAGCAAGTTCACTCGTTGGCTCAGGGATATTGGGCCATTCGGTCAAGACACTGGTCATTGCCACTGCACGTGTGTTTCTACCTGTTGTGTTTAGGTCATTGAGTCAATTACTGTTTGTTGAAGATTCTATTTATCTATTGACAATAAAAATGAAATATATTTGGTATAAATAGATAGTAGTGACGAACATAATGGATAACCTACCGACAAAATTATTAATTATTTTAAGTGAATGAAAAAAGACATCGAATTTATTTGTTTTGGGTAGACAAATAGGAGGAAGAAGAAGAAAAGCTCTGTAGAACTATGAAAGATAATTTTTTGGGTGTGAGAGTTAAAATAAATGGTATGTATATTTATAGGATGCTTAAAATAAATGGTATGTAATTTTTTTTTTTAATTTTTTTGTTATAATTTATTACCAGTTACACACACAGATATTAATTAAACACCGTGGGATCTTCTCATTAATTGAAGCCAACGGTCCAGATTTAATGACCGTTGGTTTCAAATTTTCAGAATTGTCCAACGTTTAGCTCCCAAGTGTAAAAGCACAATTCAGCCCAAGCCACCACTAGACGACAAAAAATTCAACTGAGGCAGTGAGGCGTGCTAAATGACAAGGTTGGCTGACGTCGCCGGCATTTGGGCTTGGGCCACCGTCTCTGTATTGTCCACTTGGGTAATCTGCCAGGTAGAAGGAGCTGTGCGCAGATCCACATGCCTCATTTTGTATCTTCAGGAAAATCACCCGGCGAACAACTCTGAAAAACTAGGGCCACTTGAGACTTGTAGCAGCTGTAAACAAAACAAAAAAAACTCGATCGTAAGAAAGGCACATTTGAAGTCGTTTTGCTACACAAACTTAAATATACACATGAACAAAGGAAGGAAGTTGTACAATATCAAGTTATCAACTAGCCTTGTTGATAAGTGATAATCATTGGCTACTTTTTTCTGGTTCCGGTTAACGAGACTAACTAGGTTAACTTTATGGATCCTCATATATATTTCTGGCTAACACCCCCAAACCAATAACCGAAAGCATGCATATACCTACCTGCTGGGCGTTTCATATTCTTCCAGGGATCCTCGTCTTCCCGGTGTTGGTGCCTGCGAGGAAGGCTAAGACGGTAACGGTGGTCTCTCTGTGAAAGTGTGAATTATAGTTACGCCTTGGATGCCAGCTTCTGGTACGGCCCTCTTTATAAGGAGTGGACCTGGACAGCTTTCGGGTCCGATTAAATTTGCTTTTCAACTTACAATTATGATTATAATGAAACCTGCGACCTCTGTGTCTGTCTTTTCGAGTTCGGGTTCACCTCTGGCTTTGCTGACCAGTAGTGTCATGGCGTTGTGGGCGGGAATGAGAGAGAAAACTTTGCAAGAGAGGAAAGAGACCAATATTCCTATCAATACTGCAACCACGACAACCCAGCTAATTCAAATGGAACGCTGGGGACATGGAAACGGGGAGACAATGGAACCAGATCAAAGGTGTGGAACTCCGAAACCTAAATTCGCCAGCTTGTCCGCTAAGTTGACTTCCTGAAATATATGTCGAAATAAAACTTGGCTGCCGAACAACCAATGTCATCAACTAGAAGCTTGAGAATTAATAGTAATCACAAAGCGATCGAATTGAAGTAAACTTGTTAACCCCGCTTTTGGTTGGATCAAGTTAATACTGATGGTGCATGAAAAATGGACTCCAACCAAGCTGGCTATGGTGGTGTTTATAGAGACTATATGATTGTGAATGGTTGATATCGAGTGATAGCTGAAGGTAAGTCTTGATCCATGAATGGTTGATATCGAGGTTGTAAGCATATGATTGTGAGCATGAATTTGGTTTTACAATTGGTATCAGAGCATAGGCTCACAAATATTATCTTAGTTTTGCTTGAAATGAAATCGTTTTGAGATTTTGCCAAAAAAAAAAAAAAAAAAATTTTGCTTTAAGGATTTAACTGGCCATCAGCCTGTTAACCACTATTGATCTAATTACAGCAACCACACAATCCAGGCCCAAAACCTGACCCGAAAACCTTAAGAACATATACAAGAAAAGACCGTTAGATTACAATGGTTAGTTTTCGATCAAGACGGGGTTTGGGAATGGACTTGGAAGCGCTTGAGATGTTTTCGTCTTCAAAAGGGATTCAAACCCCAATTGCTGTAAATCAAGACACCAAGAAAGTTAATTGTTGCATCTGGTTATTGAAGTCAAAGCTTTCGCTGAAATTTTCAGTAGCAAATTGGGGAAAAAGCAAAATCAGATTTTTTTTGTAAACTCATATCTATTCAAAGCATGATTTTAAGTTTTGATTGTGTTGAAAACCTAATTGCATTCCCGGCGTGCGCATAGGCTAGAGTAGATCGTGACCGGATGAAATTTACAATTTCTTGATTGCTCTGTGTTTTCTTAGAATCGAAACAAACTGTTTATGCTTGCATATGTGTTTTGATATGAATGATGAATTGGATGTTATTTTCTACATGATGTTGTATCTATGATCAAGTGAGAATGTATAAAGAATTAAAATCTCCCAAAAGTTTTAAACATTATGGAAATTGACAGATGCAAGAGCTTGTTTTCTTATAATAATGATTCAATCTGGTTATAACATAAAGTTAAAAGCTCATATGTTTTGTGATTTTCTGTTGGCTTAAGTAAATATGGTGCATAAAGCATTCTTTATTGATGTTGGCAGAAAACATATGGTATAACAAAACTAAAATTGTGTCTTGTGCTTTAAAACTGTGCTTTTGTTTATCTTCTAAAGAAGTCCTCAAGAGTGGTTTTAAAATACAACAAAGTAGTATGCATGTTTGAAAAAAATAAATTCAGATACTTGGAAAATTTTCTTCTGTTTAAAGATGTGGATAAATTTCTTTGGATAACTTATTTTTGTTAAACATGGCATATTGATAAAGAACTCCAGGATATTATGCTTATGCTCAAAAGTGATGCTTAATATTGTTTTATGTTATGGACTGACATGAATGCAAGTATGGATTGACTGAGTTTTCTATATGAATTTTCTTTGGATTGTTTTTGTTTTGGTTGCTTAAAGTTCATAAACACACAAAAAACTTGAAGTAATTTTCTTTACAGATTGAGAACTCACTCGAATTTTTTATTTTGCTCTTTAGGTAACTCCTTCATGAACTTGAACAGTGTCTTGATGTGATAGGAGCATTTTAATGCGATATTTAAATAGTTATTTTCTCATATTTTACTTAGTTATTTCCTTAAATAAATCAATTTTAATAAAGTTTCTATTTTTAGGTACCTTGGAGCAAATGGAGAATAAATGAGCTTAAAGGCACATGAGAAGCAAGGGAACGTTGGAAATGATAGAGGAAAGGCACGAGAGATGTAGAAATGAGCTGAAATGAAGAAATGAAGTATTCCTGGTCCGACTAGGAATCTCAGTCAAAGTAGCTGAAATGAAGAAATTGAGTATTCCTGGTCCGACTAGGAATCTCAGTCAAAGTAGGAATCTTGATGAGGCTAGGAAACCTGAGGGCACTAGGAGACCATGTGGCTTCAAGATGACTCAAAACTCGAGATTATTCTAGAATACTTGGGAATTTTTGGCAAAATGAAGAACCCTAGATATTACAGGGGTCTTAGAGGTAAAAAGAGTAATTTTTGGGGATAAATACATGATTTTCCGTGAAAATAAAAGAAGATTCAAGAAGGTGACGTTTTGAACTTATCATGGAGAAATTCAAGGGATTACAACAAACAAAAAGGTTGAAAACAGGTCCAGATACATTCCTTGACCTCCACACTCCATCCTTAGCCGAAATTGAGGAGATAAATCGTAAAATAATCATGTAATTAATGCAAAAATAATCTCCCTAGAATCAAGGTGCTAATTTGGAGGCTTCTTATTGGTTGGATGACATGGAAAGGATGATGTGGAATTATCTGATTGATTAACGCTGTGTGGATCAATCTTGAAGGCTTGGAGACTAAGTTGTCATCCTCATATAAATAGGAGCATCATGGGACATTTGAGACACCACTTCACCAACCACCTCTCCCATAATTCTAAACACCGAAAATTCTCTCCACTCTCTAGTCTTCAAAGTTTTGCGTCTTTAATCAAGGAGGAGAAGAAGCCATGCAATACATCGAGATCCTAGCAACCATCCACCCTTGTGTCGTCCCTAGAAGATTGCTTGCTTTCAAGGATCTTCAAGTTTTTCGTCTCAAAGCTTTGTCATTCATCTTTCACGGTGTATTTCATCTTTTTCTTTTGTTTCCTTTGTTTGATTTTGTAAACTATGAATTCTAGTTAACAAATAAAGTTAAGGGCAAAGTTTAAAGCCTGTCTCTATGTTTTGAAATAAAGTTGTGATTTCTATATTTTGATTTCTATGTTGCTTATGTGAGATTGCTTAATTGATTTTGGATTACAGAAAACTTTTATATGTATGTGTTCTTTGGTGTCCAACTTAGGATATATGCATGTAATTGGACCTAGATTTAGGAAAACAATTCACCTAATAGTTTTGTGAACCTATTTCATAAGTAGCAAAGGCTTTGGACAAAAGTCGAAATCAATTAAGGAGGATTGCAAATAGATGAACTTTTTCATACTAAGTTGTGCACTTTGGTTGACATCATTTCTTTGTTTTCATGCGTTGAATGTCTTCTTGATTAGCTAGCTTTCTAGACTATGATTGTCTGTTCAATAGGATTGATTTCGGTGCTTTCACTTAGATCAATTATTCAAGGAAAGTAAAATATGAGAAATCGTTTGCTTATTAATGTTTCACATGGTCAACTTCTCTCTCATGACATAGAAAATCAACTATAGGATTTGTAATTTGATTTCGTGCATATGAATGTGGTTTTGATCTTTGTTCCTTGTGCTCCACCCTTGTATATGTGTTTTACGTTTTCTTTATTTTAATTTTTGATTTTATAATCCTAAAACCCCCTTATTTGTGTTTACTTGTATATATTTCTATTCTTTGTTTTATTTTTGGTAATAATACCTTTTATTAATTCTTTATTTTTTTATGCAATTACAGGTGTATCCTCAATCCCCGGCTTGAACGATCTCTACTTATTCTATATTGACAACTACATTTTGCAGGGTTAAATTGTGCGCTTGCTTTTAGCGTATCAAGTTTTGTCTTGATGCTAACTGGAACCAACTATAGAGCTTGGCTTGATTCAGTAGAGAACTATATGAGTATGCATGAGAATATAGATTATTGCTTTACTGAGGATGAACCTGAAAAATTGACTCAAGTGAGCACTATGGAGGAAAGGGAACTTCACAAGAAATGGTATAGGTCCAACAAGATGGCTGAGAACCTCATTCGTACCTCTATGTAAGACAGTTAGGGGAAGCATAGAAGAGCATGAGTTAGCATCAGATTTTATGGAACAAATAGCTGCGAAATTTAAAGAAAGTGAAAAAGCAGAAGCAGCTAGGCTAACTAAGGCATGACCTAAACTACTCGAGTTCCGGGGGAGTCAGAGAGCATATCATGCAACTGATCAACCTCAATAGCAGGCTCAGAGAGCTATTGATGGGGGTTAGGGATGAACAAGTGGTACATCATGCACTGTAATCCCTGCCTAACAATTTTAGTCAGCTTAGAACCAGTTACAATGTTCAAAAGGAATACTGGACCCTAGATGAACTCATAGCCATCTGTGTGGATGAGGAAGACAGGATCAAGAAAGAAAGAGAGCCTGTCACAGCCATAAACCTCATAGAGAAACCTAAAAAGAAAAAGTCCCAGAACAAGATGAAGCCTACCAAAGCCAAAACTAAGGGTTCCGCACAAGCCATTTAGGTTCAAGTGCTACTTTTGCAAAAGAGTAGGTCACATGAAAAAGGATTGCACGGGCTATAAGAATTGGGTAGCCAAAAAGGGTAAGATATTTTCTAATTCAGTTTTTTTCTTTAGAAATTAATCTTATAAATTTTAGACCACAGTCTTGATGGATAGATACTGGCTCACCTATTCATATTACTAATTCTTTGCAGGGATTCATAAGGAGGAGAATCCCAAAAAGTAATGAAGTAAACCTGTGTGTGGGCAATGGCCTGAGAGTGGCAGTCAAGGCTATCGGCACTTTAAAGCTTGATCTTGGAATATGAAAACTGTTAGTTTTGGACAATGGTTTTTATGTACCTTCCATGAAAAGGAATTTGGTTTCATTTTCTCTTTTAGTTAAATCTGGTTGTAGACTTGTTATTGATAGAAATGCAGTTCTTATTTCTAAGAATTATGTTCAGATTAGTTCTATTGTTATATGAATAATTATCTATAGTTAAATTGTTCTATGGCTCAACAAGAAATTTTAATTGTTGAAAATAACATAAATAGTACTAACACCTGTGAACCAAACTAAATGAAAAGTCTACATTTTTGTGGCATAGAAAACTTGGTCATGTTTCAAAAGAGAGACTGAAAATTCTGGTGAAAAACAAAATCCTAAATGAACTCGATTTTTCTAATTTGACAGATTGTGTGGAATGCTTTAAGGGAAAAATAACCAACTTAAGAAAGAAAATTGCATATAGAAGCCATAATTTACTAGAACTCATACAAATTGATATATGTGGTCCATTTAGGCATCAAACTATTTGTGGGAATGTGTATTTTATCATATTCATTGATGATTTTTCTAGATATAGTAATGTTTATCTACTCTCAGAAAAGGCACAAGCACTTAAAGCTTTTCAAATTTTTAAGTCTGAGGTAGAAAATCAACTTGAAAAGAAAATCAAAACAGTAAGGTCAGATAGAGGAGGAGAGTTTTATGGGAAATACACTGAATCCGGCCAACAGAAGAGTCCATTTTCCTTGTCTTGACAAGAAAATGGAATTAAAGTTCAATACACAACACCATATAATCCACAACAGAATGGTGTTGCAAAGAGAAAGAATGGAACCCTTCTAAACATGGTTAGATGCATAATGTGTACAACAGGCTTGCCAAAATTCTTGTAGGGTGAGGCTTTAAAAACTGCAAATTATATTTGTAACAGGACACCTAGTAAAGCTATAGAAAAGACTTTTTTTGAACTTTGGTGTGGCAGGAAACCTGGTCTTTATCACTGCCATGTTTGGGGATGTCATGCAAAAGCTCGAGTTTATAATCCAAACTTGAACAAGCTTGATCTCAAAATAGTAAGTTGCTATTTTATTGGATATCCACATAAGTCTAAAGGCTATAAGTTGTACTCTCCCAATCATTGACCTAGACTTTTTGAATCTCATCAAGTCAAGTTTTTGAGTGAAAAAGTGCACAATACAAGTTTTGAAGATTTATCTTCTGAATTTGAAGAAATGGTGTCAAGTGAAGATCCACATTGCACTGCCTTTAGAAAAAGAACCATTAGCAACTGAAACTGTTACAGAAAGTCAAAATGCACAAGATCAAGTGATTGATCAGGAAATGCATTTTAATGGTGATCAAGCTGAACCTGCAAATTTACCTGAACCAGTTCTTGATGCAGAACTACAAAATCCCTAAGCAGCTCAACCCAACCTGAAGATCCTCAGCCTAGAAGATAACAGAGAGCAAGAAAACCAACTTATGGGGGGAAGAGAGTGACTACATTATTTATCTGCAAGAAGCAGAAATTGAAATGGACTGTACAGAGGACAATGATCCAACTAGATCTAATCAAGCCATTGAGAGCAGTGAATCTAAAGAGTGGCAGCAGGCAATGGAAGCTGAAACTGATTCCATGAGCCAAAATGTAGTTTGGGAATTAGTTGAACCTGACCCCAAATAGAAGCCCATAGGTTGTAAATGGGTTTTCAAAATTAAAAGAAATGCAAATGGAAATGTAGATAGACATAAGGAAAGGATAGTTGCCAAAGGGTTTACACAAAAGAAGGGCGTTGATGGTATTGAGACTTTTTCTCCAGTTTCTACAAAAGACTCATTCAGGATAATCATGGCCTTAGTGGCTCATTTTGATATGGAGGTGCACTAGATGGATGTTAAAACTGCATTCTTGAATGGTGAACTAGATAAAGTGATCGACATGAAGCAGCCAGAAGGGTTTATACAAGCTAGAAGTGAAAACTTAGTTTACAAGTTAAGAAAATCAATTTATGTATGGCCTAAAACAAGCCTCTAGGCAGTGGTGCAAGAAATTTGATTTTGTGATTTCAACTCTTGGATTTATAGAAAATCTTGTTGATGAGTGTGTTTATTTGAAAATACTTGGGAGTAATTTTATTTTCTTAGTACTTTATGTGGATGATATACTCTTGGCCAACAGTAACATAAAGATGCTTAAAGACACCAATAGCTTTCTGTTAAAGAATTTTGACATGAAACACTTAGAAGAAGCGTCCTATATACTAGGTATTAAGATTAAAAGAGACAAGACACAGACATTACTTGGCTTACCTCAACAAAACGGGTTCCCCTTGAGTGCCTTAAGGTATCAGTACCTTAAAAATCCGTAATTGCATCTGGGCCGTCTATTTTACACTGCTAAAATGGACGGACGCGCATTTGCGGGTGCAAATGGACGCGCAAATGCGCGTCCACCGCATGTAATGGCATGGTGACCTGCTATAGCAAGTTTCAACAATGTGATTTCAAAATTTTGAAATCAAACCTTGAAACCATTCTACGCTGGGTTTTTTGCGATGGTTCAGTTGTAAATTTACATTATTTGATGAGAAATAGTCGGATTTGATTGTGGGTTTCAGTAGTGTGGATTTGATGATGGCATGTCTCAGTTCAACCCATTTACTGTGACCAATTCAAGTTCATCTATGGGTGGTTTCTAAGCTGGCAGGCAAAATGGTCAATTTGGCAACAAAAATGCAAGATTCAACAACAATTCTGGTGGCTACAAGGGGATCGAACAACAATTTTAACAATGGCATGAATAGCAACAAAGGTGCCAAAACTTGCAGGACTTTACCAAATTTTCAGAATTCTCAACAAGGCAATTCAAGCATCACTAGCTGTCAATACTGTGGTAAATTTTTAAATATCACACATATTGGTAACTCGAGTCTTGGAAGGTTGAAACTGAACAATGTGCTTCTTATGAGGCATTCACACGTAGACTGACCCGCTAGGATATTGTGATTAAATAATTTAGGCTTCATAACTAAAACCAAATTATTCATCTGCTTCTCACATGTTCTGAATAGCAGGGACATTGAGGAATATCCAAAAAGGCATTTAGGGAATCAGTCTAATTCTATCTCTGTTTGTAAACCTAATTATAATCATCTCTCATTGGTTGTCCACGGATTCCATTATCAAGAAGTGTATATGGTTTGAGGAACTTTAATCCTTATAAACACAATACTGTGGTAAATTTTAAATATCACACATATTGGTAACTCGAGTCTTGGAAGGTTGAAACTAAACAATGGGCTTCTTATTCCTGAACTTGCTGCATATTTACTTTCTATATATCAATTATGCAAACAGAACAATTGTTCTATTCGGTTTGATGAGTTTATGCGTGTCATACAGGACAAGGTGTTGGGAAAGGTGTTGTACAAGGGATTGAGTAATTAGGGACTATATCCAATACCTTTTGATCTGCCATTGTATCTTCAGAAACAAAATGGTTCAAGCAGTAGTCAATCCTATCAATAGAATAATTCAACTTATCTTTGTAGATTTGTTAAGCATTCTTAAGGGGTAAGAAAAGTGACCAAGTATCAAAAAAATGTTTCCAGTGATGAAAGCAGAGTGGGATGATGAAACTGAAGGCCCAGATGAAATTGTAGGCCCAGACCAAGGGTAAGACTCAGATCACTCATTATATATAGTGCAAAGCCAAAAGAGGATGTGCAATAAGTTTTTCTATGCTGCAAATGCATGTACTCCAATGACATTACATAGACATCATCCATAGTAGTAGTCCAGGGTAGACAAGTCATAGATCTCGTATATTTGTTTGTAGGCAAGTTTGAGGTGGTGCCTATTACCACTGGAAAGAAAGTGACTACAACCTTTTTACGAGCCGCTACACAAAGAGTAAACCATAGTAGACAACGAGCTAATTCCGGTAGTGGACTTCTACGTTCTATATGTGCATCCTATAGTAGGACGTTTATTGTCTTCATGGGGGAGGATGATTAAACACATCTAAAACAGTGTCAATGCTATAGGATTTCTGATTTTGTGTAAAACGTTATAAAAAACGGAAGAAAAGCCCAAGTAACGCGTGAAGATTCCAAGTAGTAGGCCGCAATGGAGAGGCAGTAGTATATGTTCATTTCTTTGTAGACCGCTAGTACTACTGGTTGGAACAAATGGTCTACCACCGTTTTGAATTGCACTACGCAATCCGTAGACCTTATCAGTTGATTGGGCTGACGAAACTGTAGGTCCATACCAAGGGGAAGACTCAGACTCTCATTATATATAGTGCAAACGCAAAAGGGAATGTGCAATACGTTTTTCCATGCTGCAATTTACATGTACTCCAATGACATCGCAATGCTGAGAGGTGATTGATACGTACAGAGAGGAAAATGGAATGGATTAATTCTATTGCTTCTTAAAATCTAGGCTTTTAATCATTCGAATTTAACATATGTACTTACCCCCATACATTACGTAATTCTAGCTGCAGCAGTTGGAGATCAATTGGCTACTGTGGCCTTGCTAGAGGACATGATACCATTTTCACGTGCCATTTTCACTCAAATTTTAAGAAGCTAAAATCAGATGATCTATTGAAGGATAAAAGCGTAATAATGACCTACCTGACACATGCTAGGTGGAACAGCAGTAAAGGACGTCAACCCCAACTAACAATGGTCCACCTCCTCCATTTTCGTCAAGAGAATATCAATCCCTAAGCCCCAAACCCCAAACCCCAAATGCCAAACCCTAAACTACAAAACCCCAAATCTCAAACCGTAGACTGTAGACATGATCTCTAAACTCCAAAGCATAAACATATTGGAGGTACAATGTCTACATAAATGCCAAGGACGTCAACCACAATCGACAATGGTCCACCTCCTCCATTTTCGTCAAGAGAATGTTAATCCCTAAGCCCCAAACCCCAAACCCCAAAACCCAAACCATAAACCCTAAACCCTAAAACCCAAACTCCAAAACCCTACTTACTACTACTGCATCATGTCGGATCGTTAGGTATGCACCAACCAATTGCTAATTCAAACTCTTTTCATCCATGTGGAAAAATATACAGTAATTCATTGATAGTTCCCAAAGCCATAGTTGTGATGCCCCGGAAATTTGTATTTATTTTCCGAGGATTTTCCGGAATTTAATTAGTGGTTATTGGATGATTTCGTCGCTCATGGATGGAACGGAAGTGTTTCGGGTGCATAATTATTCAGGAAGCGTCATTTTAGGGGGGGGCGCAAAGGTTGACTTTTTATACGATGTGTTTCTCCAAAAACTTCCTTCACGAAAGTCGTAGAGCGCGTCGATACAAGTTCGTGGATATGTGGAACGTTGAAATCGGAGTTCGTATGAAGAAGTTATGGCCGTCGGAAAAAGTTTTCATTTTGGAATATATGGGATTTTTCCGGAAAAATATCAGAAAAAGTCAGATTTCCCTTTTTGGAAAATTTTTCGCTCTCTTCTCTCTCGAGCCTAGATTTCTTCCTCTTTGGTTTTCCGACCATATCTTCCTCATCCGGCCACTGATTGACGTGAAACAAATTGGGGTTTTCTCGTCTCAACCTCCTTTTACAAGTTTGTAGAAGAAATCGAAGTGAAATACGAGCTGTAGGTGGCGTTGCAAGGTCGAGAAGAAGCCTCGTCGAGGACGAAATCTCTTTCGTCGGAAGTGAAGATTCCGACCACCATAGTCAGTGGTTCTTGAGGGCTTTTGGAGCCCAGAGGACGTAGATGCTTCTCCCAAGGTAGCTTGGAACGATTTCACTTGTGGAGGACGAATCGAAGCTTTGAAGTTCTAGGGTTTCAATCGGTCCGATTTGTTCTAAGATAAAATTTGATTGATTGGTTTATAATTGGACTTTGGTGTAGTTATGAAAGTTGAAATTGGAGTTGAGATGAAAAATTTTGGTGTTGGAAGTTTTGCCAAATTCTGACTTTGGGCCGGTGGCGGCCCCGCCACTGTGTTGGTGTTTTCCGGTGGTTTCCGGCCATCTCAGGGATAGTTTCTGTTCCTGAGTTCGATCTACTTGTCGATACGAGCATTTTGATATATTGTTTGTAATTTTTGGAGTTCGTATGAGCACGTTAGGGTTTTTTTGTGATTTTGATAATTTCGATTATCAATCCGTGAGGATCTGACTATCCGATCGACTTGTGGTTATGTAACATTGATTGTAGTAGCATTCCAGAGACTCTGGGTGATCTCGGATGAGGTTTCACCTCGATTGACGTTACTCTCAGGGTTGTTGTTCAATTTGGGGATTTGAACTTTAATCACTTGGTGATTCGTAGACTGATTTGAGATCATTGGTGAATAGGTGCTTCTAAAGGTGAATTGGATGAGTTGTTGGTGTGAGTGTTAGTTCGGTTTTGTATAGAAGACGCAGCGGCATTCTGAGGTGAGCAATCTCACAATGTTCATTTACGAACGGATTAATTGGTTAATTTTGAAAAGCTTTCGAAATGAACTATAGTTGGTATTAGTGGTGTTCCTGAGTGAATGACCATATATATATATATATATGTGTGTGTGTGTGTGGATGAGTTCCTTCTCGTTTTGTGATGTGATTTTTCGGAAAACAATTATGGTGGGAAATGGTATTTCTATTGTTTTGAAAAGTGTTTTGAGGATTTGGGGAGTTGCAGGTTGTGATTTCTCCTTTTAGGTTGGGTAACATTTTCAGGTCCGGTATGACCATTTTAATGTTTTAATCTGACGACCGGTGGTGTGAGGATTTGAGAGTCACAGGTTGTGATTTCTTCGTTTAATTTGATTTAACATTTTGGGTCCAGTGCGACTCGTTTAATGTTTTGATCTAAGGGTCTGGTTGGCCTAAGGATCCTGGGTTACAGGTTGCATCCTCATGACAATGTTATATCGTAAGGTTGAACCTTGACAGGGTGACAAGTTACGATTCAGTTAGAGCTCTAGTCTGTCGACTGCCATCGTACTTCATTGATCTAAGTAGGTTACTTACTACTCCTGGGTACATATTTTTTCCAGGTTGGACCAAAGAATCATATTCTATTTGTTAGGTTAACGATAGATATGATTGATGTGTATTGATATTTTGTTCCGGTTGGACCGATTTGTTGTTTTGTTTAGGTTGGACAGATTTGATGTTTTGTCTAGGTTGGACCGATTTGTTATTTTCTCAAGGTTGGACCGATTTGTTGTTTTGTCAAGGTTGGACCGATTTGATGTTTTGTCCAGGTTGGACCGATTTGTTGTTTTGTCCAGGTTGGATCAAAATATTTTGTTGTGAGTTGACTTTTATTATCCAAGTTGGATCGATTTATTATATTTGAATTGTTAGGTTAAAGATTTATATGATTTTGTCATGGTGTGACTTTCGTTGTTTTCTTTTGGGAAAAGAGTATTGTTTTGGGAAGCATGGTATGTTTTCCTTATTCTCGAGTTGAAAGGTTTTCCTCGTTTTTGGCGTGAGTTATGTGGTGTTTGTTTTGAGTCACTCATACGGGCTTGCAAAAGCTTACCGGGTTTGTTGTGTGACAACCCGGTGCACCATTCAAACGGTGTAGGGGTTTATCATGCAAGTCAGGGAAATCGTGGCCGAATCTGAGGTAGCGTGCTAGCAGCTTTACGGTGGCAAGTCAATTTTGTGACTTTACCATTATTATGACTTCGGCTTAGTTTGGGATTGATTCCTGAGGTGCTTTTGGAGCTGCTTTTGCTTTTGGGCCAAGAGTATGGTGTTTGGTAAAATCTTTGAAAGCTGCTTTTGGTTGAAATTGCTTCTCCGTAAAGCCGAAGTTGGGAAGCTACAATTTGTAGCTTTTAAAAGTTGCTTTGGGAAAACACAGAGGAACAACAGTGGAGAGTATAATGAAATTTGGACTTCCTGCCAATTCTGTCCTCCTCATTTTCTGAAAACTACATTGAAACAGCTAAACCCTATCTTTTCTCCATGTCTGGTTCTCCCTCCTCTTCTCTCAGATTGCCTTCTTCTTCAGCTCGTCGCTGTTAACGTCCTCCAATTCCTGGATTCTCTTAACGTCCTCCAATTCCTGGATTCTCGCCGCCGGCCTTGCCACCTTCTTCTGCGCAGACTTTGGGTCTTCTGGGTTATGCTTCTTCTTTGCAAATACAATCAAATGGAACCCAATTTCTTTGATTCCTCCATAACTGCACAAAAAGGAGTAAGGTATGTGAGCTTTACTCAGTGTTGTTGCTTAAACCTTGCCATAGAAGTTTGACACAGGTTGCCTTAGATTTATGTTTCGCACTCAGTTAGGCACTTTCTTGCAGCTAATAGAGATTTTCTGTGATTGCGATGGGGAGCTTTTGGTGGTCAAAAGAGTTTTATTAGACAAATTCTCTATTTTATGGTTTAGAACAACTTTGTAGATTGAAGGACATGGTGTGTGCTATGGACATCTTGTAGTTTTATTTGAACTTAGTATCTTGTAGACTATAGTATCGTATTATGGTATTGATTGCAATCTACTTAGTGTAATCAAAGATAGTTTCTCTCATTACCAAAAAAAAAGATAGTTTCTCGAATGTTTTTATTATCTGTTTAATAGGGATGTGATGTTTACATTAGTGATCATTATCCAGGTTTTGGATAACATGTAGGAGTCGGCTGGTCTGAAATTATGGTATATAAATTCTTTTTGTTTGAAGGTTTAGTTTCAGATGGAACAGGGAAATGATATGGGTTTGTAGTTTCGCTTTCTGTCTAGAGAACTTTTTCATTAAGTGGCTACTACTTCTCTATTTTTGTTTCTTCAATTGGAGTGTTAGATTAGTAGGACTTGGATTTGTATATATGCGTTTGTTTATAGAGAAGGTAGGGAGAGGATTGCAAAGTTGGAAGTTGGCTTTCCTTTCCAGGGAGGTCTATTTAGTCGGGTTCAAGGTGTTCTGGAGACTCTTAACTGGTTTTTGTTTAAATTCCCAAAAGGGTGGCGAGGAAATTGGAGATGATAATGAGAAACTTTCTTTGTAAAGTATTAAGGAAGGCAGCTAAGACCACATAATTAAGTGGCAATGGTTGTCACAGAGTAATGAGAGAGGAGACCTGAGAATTGGTGACCTATTGAAGAAATGTTTGGCTTTGTTTGCCAAGTGGTTATGGAGGTTCCGTTTGGAAAGTGACTCTCTAGTACATTCTGATGAGAGACAAATATGGGATTAAGGAGAATGGGGGATGCAGATGTATTAGTAAGAGGCTCTATTTGGGTCCTTCAAAGAATATTTCTCATGGACGAGATACCTTCTCTACTTGCTGTCAGGTTGCAGTGGGAAAGATTGATAGGGTAAGGTTGTGGGAGGACTTGTGGCTGGGGACAATTTGTTGAAGTCATTATTTCCTAGGCTTCTTTACTTTTTAGACTAACCAGGTACCGCACTCAACCATAGCTACAACTGTTGATCACTCTATCTACCTTTTGAGTTGGGGTTTTGGTTTTAAGAGGGATTTAAATAATGCAGATATGAAAGAGCTATCTTCCATGCTACTGTTGATGGAAGGTGCTCGTTTTTTTCCTTCTAGAAATGACTCAAGATGGAGATTAGAAACTCGTGAAGTTCTTTCGTAGTAGGAGTGCTCCTGTGTTAGCAGGACACATTCCTATTGGGTCGTGCATGGCAGCTGGTATAGAGTTCCAAAAGAGGTGGTAAGAGCGGTTATCAAAAGGCCACACATGGAAGTGGCTACAATTGCTATTTCATTCCCCAAAATCCTTAGCAAGTTCTTAGATGATCTTTCTGATTCTTCAACTTTTGATCCTACTTTTCATATCTGTAAAGCAAAAGTTTCTTCCTAGATTAAGATTCTGAGCTGTGGCACATAGTAAGCTAAATATTTGCGACATGATTCAAAGGTGAAGACTGGGTTTTTTGTTGATCTCCTAACTACTGCATAATGTGTAAAAAGGGGGAGAAATCTGTGGATGTCTTCCTTCACTAAGTTCTTAATATAAAATATAAAATATAATAAATAAATAAAAGGTAACTATAGTAGTTATAAACTATACCTTTGTAACTTTCCTGATGGGTAATCACAATGTGGTTACTGCTTTTGCATTAATCTGCTCCGAGTGGTTTCATATTACTCTATGGATCTAAATACTTTGTTCTGCAAAGTTCATTTAAAGGATACTTGTTTTCAAGTGTTTTGCTATGTTTAGTACAATATTGGTATTGTGTAGCTCTAAATGAGTATTCAAAAGTGTAAATTTAATTGTCAAATAATTAGAATATTCTTTGTTAAACTGTAGCTTTGAAATACTCCATGCACGTTGGGCCATGCTAGCTGCCTTTGGTGCTTTGGTTCCAGAAATTTTAGACCTGTTAGGAGCCTTTGACTTTGTTGAGCCCGTATGGTGGCGAGTTGGCTATTCAAAGCTTAAGGTTAGTACTTTATGTGTTGGAATTAACTTCTGTTTAGTGATCAATTTTTCTCTATGGGAATTTGTTTTGCCATGTCATTCCTTTTCCTGTGAAATCAATAGCATAGATCTTCTCAATAAAGTGAAGACCATTCAACTACCTTGATTGTTCTAGGAATGATGAATTTGGATTTGTCTCCTTCAGCTTGCAAGAATCTTTCTAGTGGAACACCTTTCACAATTGTTGGATATAAATAATACTGTTTTGTGAGTATATATGTTTATAATTTTGTCTTTTTGTCTTGTTGTGATGAAGGTTGCTGGAAACTTTTGTGATATTGATTTTGATGAAAATGGAAATTACTCAAGTGAAAACACTTGTGAGCCCCCGAAAATTTTGTTTAATTTTTAGAAGGTAATTTTTTAAAAAAATAAGATTTTTGCACAAGGTGATTTTACTGAAGGAATCGATTTTGGACATTTTTAGGTATCGAGACTACCGATTGGGCTATTTGAATTAAGTTTGGGCCAATGTCCTTCCAATTGGGCCTAAAGAATTACTAAGGTTTATTGAAGCAAAAGATTGTCGGGATTATTATGAAAAGATACAAATTGAATTTTTTAGTAATTCGAGTCTTGGGCATACGACGGAGTCGACTAAGAATAGTAGTGACGAAAAAGGAATAAAGAAGCGAGCTCAAAACCCTACTCAGTTATTGGTCGAATTCGTCGCAGGGGTAGACTTGTCATTTCACATGTTCAAGTATAAAAAGGAACAAAAAACCCTAAAATCCCAAAACTCTCCTCTCTCCCTCTCGGCCGCATCTCTTTCTCCCTCTCTCCCCCGACCTCTCACTCTCTCTTCTTCGTCCCTCTGCCATCACCGGAGACTCCAGCTCCGGCCACCATCTCAACACCAATCGACCCAGAGTACAAATCCGATCAAAGCCCAGCCATTCCTCCACCGATCGAAAACTCCAAACCACCACATGCATGCCCGGACAGCTGTGACGCCACTGCCCTCCACGTTCGTCAATTTCTGGCCACCACCTCTCGTCACTGCTACCACCATTTGAACCACAATCCAAATCTGACCAAAACCCAAGTGAAATCACAGCCATGCATCAGCCCCAACCTTCACACTTGATTTCCAAACCTGTGAAATCGCTGTTCATCATTATTCTCTGGTTTCCAGCCTTTTCCTTGGCTCATGCCGCCACCAACGAGCTCGGGGAAAGCCGATTTTCAAAGCCCAGAAGCCTCTCCACTAACCCAACATCAGAGGAACCCGTAAGTGCCATCACCGGAGCTCAAAGCTCTGGGTTTCAACGTTCTCCAACATCTAGCTCAAAGCAAGCTAAACCACCTTCATAAATGGAATCAGTACCTCAAAAACCTCCAACCCTCAAAACCCCAAAATCCGGCGTGCCCCGAAACATCACACGCACGTCACGCACCACTGTCCGCGTGTGAAAGTTTGTAACTCCGCTGCCCACGACCGCCGGACTCTCAGACTGACTTAACTAGGTGATTTTCGACACCTCTCTTTGGTTGAGGCCTTCATTCTAGTATAAACAGGAAACCCTAATTTGTGTTGTCTGATTTGGAATGTGAGGGATTTGGGATCTGTGTTTTGGGAGATTTTAGAGAACCCTGAGCTTTGGATTTTGCAAATTTGAAGTTTTGGAGAAAATAAACTATTGGATCAATCTCCATTGAAAATGGATTAAGGTAAGGGTCCTGAACTCCATGTTTGGATATGAATTTGGTTAAGAGCTGGATTGCTGATTTTTGTTATGCTCGTTAGGTGTTCCAAAACAGTTGTCGATTGGGGAATGCAGCTACTACGAATTGGTTTCAATTTTGGGAAAAGAAGAAGTAGTAAGTATTGGTCTCTGACAAGCTACTAGATTTGGTGTGGTAAATTGTATTTTGAAATGAAACCCGGTTATGCTGCTTGAATGGTTAATGCTTAAATAAGAAATCGATTTGTTGGAAACTGGGCTTGAATGAACGAATGTGAATTAGCTTATTGCAAATTAAGGATTGGAGTTGTTTAATTAAAGAAGTGAGTTTGTTATAAATCTTGGAGAGGTAGTAATGCAAGGTAGACAAAGAATGGTTAATTTGGTGAGCTCTTAAGAAGCTAGTAATAAGGAAACTAAGAGAATTGAGAGTGGACATTGGTCGTGGAAACTGTAACCTTTATGTGATTAAGTGAAATTGGGGTATTGGATTCCGATAAATGCAGTAAATTACAAGTGAAGTACTTTAAAGCTACCATATCCCAAAATTGTAATCCATCGGGAATGGTAATTATCATTTGTTTCCTTGAAGTAAAAATGTTAAACAAATGGACGTGAATGTGTCAAGTATGGTCACCATATCCCAAATGATTTAAATGCTATATCATTTGGATTATTTGGGAATGGTGGTTGCTATTTAATTGCTTAAGGTTAAAAAGCTAAAAAAAATGAGGTTAAACCGGTTGATCGAAATTTTAACATGGAAAGAAGTGTGATCATCATATCCCGAATGAGCTTACTACGTTAAGTGAATTGTTCGAGAATGGTTGCAATTAATTATCGATTCAAGATAAATTGGTAACTCATAAAGAAATTGAGCTAATGAGTTATGAATTGAGTACTTATCGGATTTAGTTTTTGTTAAAGGACTCTAGCGTGTGCACATGGATTTGGACAAATGATCGACAGTCGGGAACAAACCCGAATGTGGACGAGCACTCCAATTCCATGTAGGGTGAGCTGTCCCTTCCTTGTTAGAGGCTTTTCTATATGTGGAATGCTCTAGTATCATAATATGTTGCCTGCAAGTATGTTTTTGGTTGTTCATTAGTCGATGCCTCGTGATATCCGTGTTTCCATAACTGAAAATTGTTTATTATGAAAACCGAGGCTAGACTTGCATGTTGAGATACTACACCCATTGTATGTTTGTACTTGTGACCTGAAAGTGAATAGGACCTAGACGGGTAAATTCCTAGGGATCCCATGGTGTCGATAACCGTGAACCTCCGGAGGGGGCCGTGCTCCTATGTTTGTCGAGGAAGAGTGAGTACAGACAGTGAACCAGTCATAGGAGACTCAGGGCCAGGAAATTGACACTTTCGCTACTTGTAGTCACAAGGACGTACTATAGAGTAGTTGGCCGGTTCTCGAAGGATGACGAGTCAGGTCGGCCACCGATTTGTTTTATTTTAGCCGGTAGGTAAGTATCTCAGAGCTCTAAATTGTGTGAAGCATACTGCGTATGCTTTATAAAATAAATAAATGTTTGTGGTTGCCTCTTTTAAAAGTATTTTCAATAAACGTGCACAATATTATGTAGTAAATATTTTCAAGTATATTATTATTTTCAAACCTAGCATGGTTGGGTCGGCCCCTACTGGGCACGCGAGGATGAAAGCTCACCCCTACAACAGTGTGCAGGTTTCAAGCATGTGTCGGGGAGCATACAGAGGAGGCACACGGCCCGGCTTAGCGCATTCTTCTTTAATTTTCTCAAAAGAATGTTTTGGTCCTTATATCGGATTTTGAAGTAGCTTGTTTATTTACTTTTTATTTATTTCCTACTCATTTACCCAAAACTTCGAGAGGCCCGTAACCCTGGGGCGTCTCTCGCACTTGTAGATACTTAGTGATTTGTTTTCCAAATTGAGCTCCGATTGTAAGCCCAAAACTCACAGCCCATTTCAAATTCCGCTTTTGAAAATATGATGTTCGGTTGCTAGAATGATTTGTCCAAGAAAGTGTTTTGTAAACCAACAATCTAAACCCAAAAGGCCTTGCAATTTTGGGTTGATGTGTTATCGGGATGTTATTCATGACATGTCAATTTCTCATTGGCTCGGGGTCGCGGAGCTGTGAGACCCCCCCCCCCTCCACTACTAAAAAGAATTGCAATTGCTTCGGTTTTTTACTTCGGCAATAGTTGTCGTCGCAATAGAGACCCTATTGCTACGGAAACTGTTCCGTCGCGATTAAGCCTTGTTATATGTGACGGAAAATATTTGCCATAGTAACTTTGTAATCAATTGCGACGGATTTTTATCTTGCCGTCGTAAAAATACATTTATATGTTTACTGTACCCAAAAAAAAAAAAAATTGGAAAGAAGACTTGGCAACACATAAACGTCACCGTATTACTTTTGGCGCTAATCCAAATAATCTTCCCTCTATTTTTCCCTCTGATTTTTGGGCAAAATTTCCTACTAACAAAACAGCCCTAATTCTTTTTGCCCAAACACAACCGCTCTCTCTCTCTCTCTTGCCCAGTACCTCACCACTCTCTCTCTCGCCGCCTCCTTCAGCATCAACTGCCGAATCTCTGTCTGCAGTCCAGCTAATTAAGAAATCCTTTTAATCTAATTGTTACTGTTGTTTGTCCTAGTCTGATGATCTATCTAGCCCAGATGGTTTATATAGCGATAAATTATAACCCAAAACCAGAATTTGAACAAGACCCACAACGGAGAGCTCAGCTTTCCAAGAACTAATCAAAGCCAAAGAATCGAACGAATGAATTTTTTTTTTTTTGGAATATCAGAATTGGGTGATCAAGTGTGGATGGGAAGGGAATTGAAGATGAAGAGAATTGGGAAAGGAGAGGGTCATAGTTGAAGGGAAGGGGTGAGGAGATAGAGAAGTGGGTGTGGGATAATTGTTGTCTGTTCATAAACATGTTTGGCTGTTGGAGTTCGTGGACAAATTTGTTTGTTGCTGGTGAAGATGGGGGGGTTTGGTAGGGGCAACTTGTATTCAACTTGATTGTTTGCTCGTGCAAATCCAACCCTTACCCATGTGTTTTTGAAAAAAAAAAAAAGTGCATACTGGACTCGGTCACAGCTTCAGTTTCAGTCAACCCTGTGTCTCTCTTTTGCTTTGATGAAACAAATTTGAAGGTTGAATTTCAATTCAAAAACTTGATTGGGAAGAAGATCTAGTATGTTCATTACGATACAACAAAAACTAAACCCTAAGTTTTTTTTTTTTTATTGCAAATTACAGTAGTTTGTTGTTGTTGTTGTTTCCTCACTTCGTTTTTTCCTCAAATCATAAGTTTAGTCATCTCAAATTGAAAAGAGAACCAAAAGAATTTTTTTAATTCCTTATGGAAATCTCTCCAACCAGAACAAGTTGGAACTGAGGAAAGAAAACATTAATCTCAGACAAAAACATAATTGTAATTTAAGTCATGCTAGTTTCTCGTAATGTGTAGAGGACTGCAATTGTTGTTCATTTGAATATTGATATTGATGGCTAATGGTAGTGATGATACTAGAAGTTTTATCTTATGATTGTGGGGGAACTTTACTTTTGTCTAGCTTAGGGATAACAACACTACTTTCAATTATGTCTCTTATCTAATGGGAGCTTGGCTTGTAGTTACAAAGAGAGGTGTTTGGGATATACTATATCAAAAGCGGAAAAATTTCTTACTGAAGCAATCTACCATGCTGTTTTCAGGGAAGCAAGTGCATACTGGACTCGACCATAGCTTCAGTTTCAGTCAACCCTGTGTCTCTCTTTTGCTTTGATGAAGCAAATTTGAAGGTTGAATTTCAATTCAAAAACTTGATTGGGAAGAAGATCTAGTATGTTCATTGCGATACAACAAAAACTAAACTCTAAGTTTTTTTTTTGGATTGCAAATTACAGTAGCTTGATGAGGTAGCTAGTTGGGTTGTGGATCTTGGTTTTTGATTGTGTATGCTTTGCAGCTCCTCGAGCTGGAACAGAACAATTGGGCTACTCCTCCTATTGAGTAATCTCCAAGGTAGTTTTACTTGATTTCATCATTTTATTTTGCTATTAATTGTAGATTTTATTGGAGTTAGGTTGGGGTTTATGGCTCGATTTGGTTCTGGTGATTGCTCGATTTCGTTAGGTTGGGGATACTTGGCTGATTGTTAGCTTTGAGTATGAAGTTTTATTGTTTCTATATATTCTTGGGTTTTGTTCGAGTCAAATGATTGGAGCAGGAGTTGCTGAAACTGAATTAATTTCCAGAATAAGTAAAACTTGAGCAACAGCTGCTGTCCTCTTACAAATCAAAAGAAAGCATGTCCTGTTTATTATATCCATCTTAATCTAGCAGTCTTTTATTTGGGATAGAATCCTTAGAAACACATACCTACTATCTTTGCTTGTCCCAGTCTAGCTATCAACAACAGAAATTTGCTTCCCTTATGTTTTTCCTTATGAATGTTGACACATTTAGGCGTTGAATGCAGTCTTTTTCCTATTTCAGTCTCCTTCTGAAACCACAGGATCTTCGTCTCTGTCTTTTGCATCCACATTTCTACTGGAAAAAAACACCAAGTGATTCTTGGAATGATTTCAGTTTCAAAGATTTGAGCTTTACTACTTTTTTCTCTTACTGGGCATTGTTCTGTGAAGCTCTAGCAGCCTTTATACAAGGTGACAAGGTTGGGGTTGGACTTGTATCTTAGTTTGGGTGCATGATGAAAGCTAATATATATGAATGTAATTGTTTATTGCATATATGAATGTAATTGTTATAGAGATACCTTCTCTGACCAAACTAGATATATGTTGATGAGATCATAGATTTCATTGCATTCGCAACTCATTTATACATTCAATCTAAGATGCATTTTTGTCGTTCTGATATTCTGTTCATATATTAGTTATTATTCAATAGTCTTATGTTGTACCTGACATTCAATTCTTGTGGTTCAATGTTGATAGGCACGCAGCAGCAGCGTTTCTAGTTTGAAATCGGTTTCTTTTTCCATTACTGGGAATCGCTTCCCATCTCTAACTTCAAGACCTGGACCCTTTCAAGTTTCCTATTCGGTAGGTTATATCATTGTAATACTACTGTGACTCTTCTTCTTTGTTATGTTTGCCTCAACAATCTCATAGATAAATTTTTACATTATTGGATTTTAATCAATAGGTCCAGTTTAATTGTATGGGTAGTAGCTTTTTGTTCATTGTGCTTCTCTAATAACAAGAAACACTCATATTTTAGTTTCTGCTGCAGAGAACACCATCCATTATTTGAAAAGGCTGCTCATCTTCAAGTGAGCAGTGACGGATTTGGAGTTAATTTTAGCAATTCAAAGCCAAGAGCATGATATTACCGGGTTAGTACTTCTTCCCCATTTTTATATTTCTGTTGTTTTCATTTATTATGGAAGAAGTACTAAGTTTGTCTGTGGCAATGTTATGGCTGTGATTTTTTTTTATTTGAATTTTTTTAAATTTTTTAAATTTTGAAGTACTAAGTTGGTAATGATGTGAAGGAAGAAATTTGGGAAGAGGTTAAGGTAGGTGAAAATCAATACTAATACTTGTTACATGTGTGAATTTCCTGTATGGTACTAATGTTATGTTAATTGTAGAAAAACTTGGTGGAAGTCCCTGAAGGTTATAAATCATTATGCTTGGAAAATTGTAATTTGCTTTGGAAGGACCATAAGAGCAAAACAAAATCATTTCACTATGCGTCCAACAAGGACGATCTTGAACTTGGTTCTAAAAATCCTCCGTATATTGTTGCAGAGCAATGGTCTGAGCTTGTTGCATATTGGAGTAGTGAGGATGCAAAGGTAAAGTACACAACTAAGTACATATGTATAGTGAACTTCACAAGTTACTTTAACACCTTGAATTTTAAAACTTGTAGATGATAGCAGAAAAAAATTCAATTAATCGGGAGTTGCGTGGCCCATGTCACAAGACCGGTCGAAAACATTTTTCCCAAGTGCGATATGAGGTACTAATTTCAGATATTTGGATCATTGTTTCTTTAATCTCATACATTGCTTTCTATAATTGAAAAATGACTATAATTTTATTCAACAGATGGAAAAAGCTGGAGAACCAATTGATAAGTTTAGTGTTTGGAAGAGAACACGTGACTTAAATGATCACCTTGTGCAAGTGTTCATTGTAAACTACAGTTTTTGAGGCTATATATATATATATATTTATATATCAGATTCATTTGTGATTATTATTAGTTTTAGTTTGTCAGTTCAGTTCAGTTACTTATATTCAAATGTAATGCAGAAATCATATGAAGAGAAACTTAGAAAGGAGTCGGAGGAGGATCAGAACTTGACAAGTGTTAAAGACCGAATTTTTCACTCTTTGATGGGAGATGATGGTCATGGGTATTGTCGTACTTTTGGAGCTGGTGTACCTCGTAGTCTAGTATATCCAAAGGAGTCAAATATATCTCAAAGCACAAATGATCTCGTACAAAGAATCACTGAACAAGTGTGTCAAGAGTTTCAAGTGCAGCTTCAGCAACTGCATGCTCAAATTGATTTTTTGCAGAATAAGGACACTAGTAGAGAGTCTCCTGGACAGGTTGAGTACAAACTTAATATGCAAACATATGGTTTATAAATTGGACTTTTGTTAATTGTATGTATTACTACTTACACTAACTTAAGTTTATTATGTGTATATATGTATTATATATTTCCTAGGTTGCTGATGCAACTAGTGGGCATGAAATTTTGAGGAGTCTATAGGAGATGAAGTAACTCCGAATGCAAATCATGACCAACCCTCATTGGAGCAGAATTCTCCAGTAATATCCCCTTCAAAAAATGGAACTCAAAGGGTAATTCTCCTATAATTTTAGGCAGCAACAATCTTCTTATATTAATTGTTCATATTGCTCTTACATGTTGTATTTCTAGTTGATGCTTGACATTTTCATAACCATGGAGTTATAATTGGCTTGCTTGCAAATAGTTGTGTTGCTTAAGGCTAGCTATCGATGTCTATACTTATGATTTTTTATGTTCTTCATACACTTTCATTTAAGATTCAGTGGTTAATTTCGAGGCTAAATGACAGAAGTTTGCATTTTATAGTTTTTGACCTAGTTTCCTTCTTACCAAAAATTGTACATTTTGGCTGGGTATTTGAACTTGGTGTCTTCATGAAATTTTCAGTAGCCATCTACAAGATCATTTCAAAATTGAAATCTCATGAAAAGGAGTTTTCTAGAGTAAGTTATGATTTTTCGAAGTTGAGGGTCTGCATCAGGAAATTCTTCAGTTGATACTATGTTTCTGTTTGTTTCTATGTTTAAACTCGTTCTGGGTTGGAACTGAATGGTGACAATATGTTAACTGAAAGTCAGAAGATCCTAACTGTATATCATGAGCTCTAGCTCTTATTCTTTTTGTTGCCAAAGCATGTTTTGGAATGATCTTATGTGATTATAGGCCATGGCAGTTATCTTCTATACCAATTTTGGGGAGCAGATGAGCTATATAGGCAAAATACCACCTGGGCGTACCACCAGTTTGGATGCATTTACATTAGGGGTCGTCAACGGGCCGGGCCGGGCCTTGCTATATTTTTAAATAATTGTGGGCCGGGCCGGGCCTGGCTTTATTAAAAATCAAAGGATCCAAGCCCGTCCATATAAAGCGGGCCTTGCGGGCTTTTTCGGGCTGGCCCAGGCTTGGCCTTGCGGGCTTTTTTGGGCCGGGCCTTGCGGGCTTTATTTATAAATAAATATTTAAAGACACAAGGTTTTTTTTTTTAATCAAGCTTTGGAAATTCAATGGATAATGATCAAATACAACCAAAGATAAAATATCTATATAACTATATTGTACCCAAAAATATATAGGGCCGGGCCTTGCGGGCTTTATTTATAAATAAATATTTAAAGACACAAGTTTTTTTTTTTAATCAAGCTTTGGAAATTCAATGGATAATGATCAAATACAACCAAAGATAATAGATCTATATAACTATATTGTACCCAAAAAAATCTATATTTATATATAGATACTAATTTATTGATAAATAAATTTTTTAAGACACTAATTTTTTATAAACCTATATTTAAATATCATACACTCCAAATAGCAACCCCTATCAATTCAAAGAAAATGGAAAAACCGACCGTTTGTTGAGTTTATTACAATAAATTATGAGTGTGGTACAAAATTTAGCCAATTTCACCATATTTTCGAATCCGATCGGATTGGTCAACCGTAGTCACTTATATGTTTTATTGGTTGACCGATGGCGCGGCAACTGTTGGATGCGTTTATTACAATAAATTATGAGTGTGGTAAAAAATTTAGCCAATTTCACCATATTTTAGAATCCGATCGGATTGGTCAACCGTTGTCACTTATATGTTTTATTGGTTGACCGATGCCGTGACAACCGCGAAACGTGCTTCTTCTTTTTTCACATCACGTTTGTATATATTCCATTGATGGATGTGCGTGGACATAAGATAAAAAAAATTAATTTTTGTTACAAACACATTGGTCTATACCAATTTTATTCCTATAGTTGTATAACTTGTACATTGCATTTCAATTGTTTAGGTTCATTCTAAAGCAACCATGAAGTGGGAAATGAATTCGGAGAAACCAACCGCTCGATGGAGAGCTTGTAATGTTTTATGGTGGTTGTAGAAAATCCAGCCAATTTGGTTATCGTTTCGAATTCTATCAACTAGGTCAAACTTAGTTACTGTTATAAACCTATATTTATATATCATATACTCCAAATAGCAACCCATATCAATTCAAAGAAAATGGAAAAACCGACCGTTGGATGAGTTTATTACAATAAATTATGAGTGTGGTAAAAAATTTAGCCAATTTCACCATATTTTCGAATCCGATCTGATTGGTCAACCGTAAACACTTATATGTTTTATTAGTTGACCGTTGCCATGACAACCGCGAAACGTGCTTATTTTTTCACATCACGTTTGTATATATTTCATCGATGGATGTGAGTGGACAGAAGATAAACAAAATTAATTTTTATTACAGACACATTGGTCTATTCCAATTTTATTCCTAAAGTCGTATGACTTATACATTGCATTTAAATTGTTTAGGTTCATTCTAAAGCATCCATGAAGTGGAAAATGAATTCGGAGAAACCAACCCCTCGATGGAGAGATTGTAATGTTTTATGGTGGTTGTAGAAAACCTAGCCAATTTGGTTATTGTTTCGAATTCGATCAACTAGGTCAAACGTAGTTACTCTTATAAACCTATATTTATATATCATACACTCCAAAGAGCAACCCCTATCAATTCAAAGAAAATGGAAAAACCGACCGTTGGATGAGTTTATTACAATAAATTATGAGTGTGGTAAAAAATTTAGCCAATTTCACCATATTTTCGAATCCGATCGGATTGGTCAACCGATATGTAGAATATATATATGCACATTAGCACATATTTTATATAGAAGTATAAGAATTTCCACACACATACACACATATAGTCATATATATATAACACACACACACACACACACACACATATATATATATATAAACACACACACAAATATATATCTATATGTGTGTGTGTGTGTATATATATATATATTTATATACACACACACACACACACACATATATATATATATAAACACACACACAAATATATATCTATATGTGTGTGTGTGTGTATATATATATATATTTATATACACACACACACACACACACATATATATATATATAAACACACACACAAATATATATCTATATGTGTGTGTGTGTGTATATATATATATATTTATATACACACACACACACACACACATATATATATATATAAACACACACACAAATATATATCTATATGTGTATATATATTATATATATCTATATATATATATATATATTTATAAACACACACACATATCTACATATATATATATATATATAATATTTTACGGGCTTTTACGGGCCCGGCCTAGCGGGCCTTTGGCGGGCCGGGCCGGGTTTTTGCGGGCCGGCCCACTACCCACGGAGGCGGGCTTTTGCGGGCTTTTTAACGGGCCGGGCCGGGCTTTTAGCCCTCAGGGCCAGCGGGCCTCCATCGGCCCACTTGATCCGCGGGCTTTTTGATGAGGCCTAATTTACATGATAGGTTTAATTGAGGTGAAAGTGAGTTTGTTATATTGAAATGATTAGTTATTCGGATTTGTACAACAGTGAATCCGAAAGCTGAAAAGCCGTCCCTAGATTGTACTTCTAGAAGTTTTGATGTTCATGGTTGTTGAAAGGCAGACTTGGGCGGAATGGTCCTATAGTTAGATATAGATAGATGATAACAATGCCACTGTTTTTAGAAGTGTGTCACTAGTATGTCTTACTGCTTTGTCTTGTTGAAATTTTGATTCACTACTGGCTTATCAGATGCATATTGGCATTGCATTGATAAAATAGTTTACCTCCCTTCTTAGCAAGTATTTCCAAGTCTATTTTTAAACTTCAACTCTGTAGTAGTCTTGTGTCTAGCTAGAGATTTGATGAGAAAAGAAAGTGAAGGCAAATGGGTCGAGTAGGTTAACCCTTGAAAGAGAGATTGCTATTGACTATTAGCTGATCATCTTAATTGAATGTTATGGAACTTTGAACCTATTTTCATTTATGACTGTATTTTGCTCGTTGCATCAAAGTAAATGAGGTAGTTTATGGCATCACATTAGCCGGCCATCATAGTATTCCTCATCAATGCCGAAGCTTAGCTCTCTGAATTTACAGTATGAATATTAGATTGCTTGTAAAGTATTAGCTACCCATTGCGAGAAGATGAATCTTGTGGACATGAATATGATAGACATGCACACACAACGACACCCTTGTGCATTACAATAACTGTTACTATTGATTGAGGTCCATCAATGCCTTAATGTTTTTTGTTTTGTTTATATAGACATCATCACGAAAGAATATGTGCATTTTGTTGTCTATCTTGCTTACTGGACATTAAGGTAACATTGGTTTTTCTATGTTTATATTACAGGTTCTCATGGCAAAAAGAGCAAAGCAAATGAAAGCAAGTGCAAAGCTCACAAAATGACAAAGTAAAATAGTGCAATTGTGATTGTTGTTTTATTTCAAGTATGGTTATAATTTTCAATAATTGAAAATGACAACACATTTATTTTCATTTTAGTGTTTGTATTTGAATATGATACGATGACTCAATAGATATGTTTAACTATATTTTCCATGAATTAATGTTAATTTCTGCAGATATTTAATTGGTTAACTATTATTATTATTTATTTCACAATCGATTGTTATCTTTGCAGCCTTTGATAGCTTTCCCACACGAGCCTTTTCACTTGAGGCAGTATCCTCAAGTTTATGTTCTGCACCAAAAGTACATACTCATAGTTAGTTCACTTCAATGCAGAACCAAAAAAAAAAAAAAAAACTTCACAAGTAATGTACTGAAAGTTTGAAACAATCACGCACCTTTTTCCATTCTTTCATAGAATTCGAACTCTTCGGTAGTTGGAAAGTACTCGATCTCGGATATGCTGGTAGAATTGATCCAATTTTGCATGCATATGAGGGCTTCCACAGTTCTTGGAGTCATTGAACTTCTATAGGGATCAATTACCCTACCTCCAGTACTAAAGGCACTTTCAGAAGCCACTGTACTAACTTGGATAGCAAGCACCAGAAACAGTTTCACTATTGTTCTCCTAGATGGAACCTCCTACTTTGGGACAGCCACTGAACAAAAATGCCTAAAACCCTTCCTTTCAATTGCGCTAAATGGACATTCATCCATCACAATCATCTCAACTGCAGCTACCCTACACCGATCCTGTGACCACAGTTTAACAGCTAGACTAGGTTCACCGCTAACACTGACACTCCCATCACCACCCAATAGCGTCTGCCCTTTCTCTATGTCAGCCCTACCCAGATACTTCTTACAAACATCTTGAATGTGTCTCCTAAGAGAACTAGTCCCATTATCATATGGATCACAAGCCAAATCGGTTGAACAATACTTACATTGGGCACGAGTGATAGTTCGAACTTGCTGCATCTTCCCATCAACTGTTTCGAACACAGGCTTCTCAATCTTCTCAAAGTGCAGCCAAACTTTGAATCGAAACTTTCCAGGCTTGTCACCCTTCTTCCTCTTCCCCTTCCCTTTCGGATCAACAGTTGGTAGAGCTGTTGAACTTACTGGATTGGACTGACTTGCTTCCGCTGTTGAACTTGCCGGAATGATAGCATTTCCGGTGCCTCTAGAAGCCATGCTTGTTGCTGACTTTGCTGCTGTCTCAGGTGAGGCCATCAGATTCGAGAGGGAATCGAAGCCAGAATATTGGAGAGAGAATCGAACAAACACTCAATTGAGGGAAGAAAATCAAGAAATTAGGCACAAGTTGGTCAATTGGGGAAGAAATTAGGGAAGAACAGTTTGGGGCTTTGGGAGCTAGGGTTTCGGGGAAGAAATGAGGTGAGGTCAAACTGTCGAAGTGAAGTCGTGTTTTCTGTTTTGACTTAGGTTTGGGACTAATTAATGACCAATGAAAGCTTGACACGTATACATGCTGCATCTTCCCATCAACTATTCTCAATACCGTTCCAGTGACACTGCGTTGGCGCTGAGCTAAATCTAGCTAACAAGTTCACTGAGAATGCAATGTCTGGTCGAGTACATTGGGCTAAGTACAATAATGCGCATATTGCACTTAGATAGGGAATTTCAGCTCCCAACACCTCTTCGTCATCTTCCTTTGGACGAAATGGATCTTTCCTTGCATCCAAACTTCGACCGATCATGGGAGTGCTAGAAGGTTGCGCTTTGTCCATGTTAAATTGCCTGACTTTTGGACATATGCAAAATGGTGGATTAGTATTCCAGAAACTCGGTGTTCTAGTTCAAGGCCTAGACAGAATCGAATTTTCCCAAGATCCTTCCTCTCAAATTCGGATTTCAAGTAGCTCGCGGTTTCTCTTATTTCATCAAGAGTACCTATTATGTTCATATCATCGACATATACTGCTACAATTGCAAATCCGGAACTTGTTTTCTTTATGAATACGCAGGGGCATAATTCATCGTTCTTATATCCCTTCCTAATCAAGTAGTCACTTAGACGGGTATACCACATCCCCCTGGATTTTTTCAATCTGTAAAGTGAGCGTTTCAACCTAATTGCAAACGCACTCCGTGGTTTAGAGTCACTTGACTTAGGTAATGTAAGGCCATCAGCCACTTTCATATATATCTCTGAATCTAGATCCCTATAGAGATATGCAGTAACCACATCCATGAGCTGCATTTTCAGTCCTTTGGAAATTACCAAGCTAACTAAGTAGCGGAACGTTATAAAGTCCATTACGGGAGATTATGTCTCCTCGTAGTCAATTCTAGAGCGTTGTGAGAAACCTTGCGCCACAAGGCGAGCCTTGTACCTCAAAACTTCATTCTTCTCATTACGCTTTCTGACAAAGACCTATTTATGTCCTACAGGCTTTACACTTGGTGGGGTTAGCACTACCGGACCAAATACCTGCCTCTTTGTCAGAGAATCTAATTCTGCCTGGATTGTTTCATTCCATTTAAGCCAATCTGCTATTTGTTCACATTTTGCAACAGAGCGTGGTTCGATATCATCGTGCTCTATGATTCCTTGAGCAACAGTATATATCATCAATGTGTATGAAAGATCTTTCTATCAACTCATACGTACTCTCATAATCCTCTGAGATTTCTTTGTTCTCTGGAATCATTTTTAACATCGAAGCGTT
>BDJD01001147.1:515786-527887 GCA_002564525.1 Rosa multiflora | reverse complement strand
GCCTTCCCGGCACCCCGAGCTTCCCGCTCATGCCTTCCCGGCACCCCGAGCTTCCCGCTCATGCCTTCCCGGCACCCCGAGCTTCCCGCTCATGCCTTCCCGGCACCCCGAGCTTCCCGCTCATGCCTTCCCGGAACCCTTGAGCTTCCGCTCATGCCTTCCCGGCACCCCGAGCTTCCGCTCACGCCTTCCCGGCACCCCGAGCTTCCCGCTCACGCCTTCCCGGCACCCCGAGCTTCCCGCTCATGCCTTCCCGGCACCCCCGAGCTTCGGCTCATGCCTTCCCGGCACCCCGAGCTTCCGCTCACGCCTTCCCGGCACCCCCGAGCTTCTGCTCACGCCTTCCCGGCACCCCCGAGCTTCCGCTCATGCACCTTGAGCTTCCGCTCATGCCTTCCCGGCAACCCTTGAGCTTCCGTTCACGAGCTTTCCGCTCATGCCTTCCCGGCAACCCTTGAGCTTCCGCTCACGAGCTTCCCGCTCATGCCTTCCCGGCACCCCGAGCTTCCCGCTCATGCCTTCCCAGCACCCCGAGCTTGCGCTCATGCCTTCCCCGCAACCCCGAGTGTTTCGTTCATGCCTGCCCGGCAATCCTCGAGCTTTACACTCATGTCTACTCGACACACCACACGTTAATGGAACATTGAATTCTTTTACCATTTGCCACTTGTGACAAATCGAATTCTTTTCACGTTCCATTAATACGAGCGACAACCAAACAAACACAAGCGTTCAAGAATTCATTACTCACGAATTGCAAACGCTTACCTTCGCAGCGCTCATACAACTTACATTTATCATATGCAATCCATATGCTCACACGACCATACGCGTCCTCGAGTTTGTACGTCATGAGCGATCGTACTCGACGCCATTCGAGTATATACATCAAACATGTATCATGCACCCCGTACGTTCGTATATGCCAACGCATATAAGTGCAACTCACATTTGTTGCCCAATACAACGAGAATCCTACATATGCCTGTTTTTTGTCTTTGTTGTGCAGGTTCACGAGTCCCTTCTTACTTGCGGAGCTCGGGGACTTGTATGGGCTGTGCGCCTCTCGGATATTACTTATGCTTGATGACTTCATGATTTGAACTCCCCAACCAAGAAGCTACTCTTACTCGGGGACTTCGGGGACTTGTTTATACCTACACTAGCAAGCTAGTTCTCTACATCACCAAGCATAAGTAACACCTACTTTGGGACATCCACAAGACATGGCAAGGCCCAACCGAGACATGCATCGTGTAGCCCTATGTTCAGGCTACGCGGCGGTATCCGGAAGTCGCAAATCCGCCACCGGGAAGCCACCTTTCCGCCCTTGCCAAGATGCCCCCATAACATAGCTTTCTACATGTTAAATAGACTAGAATAGTAACTTTGCTTGTCCCACATCGAAGAACAAGTAAATGAGAAGCATTCCTTCATCTATAAAAGGAATGCCTCCTCCCACAACTCAACACATTCATTACATCTCTTGTAATCCTGTTGGGCCGCAAGGCTCGACACACTAGTATAGCTTTCAAGTGGACGTAGTCTCCCGCTCATGCGGAGGCGAACCACTATACATCTTGTGTCACTCATTCTCTCTCTCTCTTTACTTATCGTTAATTAGATCCCCAATGGATCCAAGCATTAACAGGAAGTAACGCTTCACACCGCCGATCAACTCCCCAACCAAGATTGCCCTCCTTGACTGGGGACTTGGGGGACTTGTACCTACATGTGCCAGAACGAGCATAATTAGCTATAATGAGCCACGCTCACAGTACCACCAGAGGTACCGACTCCCACCAAGGGGGTAACCTGTGAAGGCACGGCCAGGCGGGCTACTGCTTGAACCCTGGACTGCCCCTAGATCACCCCTGACGCGCCGCCACGCGCCGCGTCAAGATGGCATCAGAAGCTCCAGACGCTGGGAATCGAAGCACATCAGTCCCACATCGGAAACAAGAAGAAGATCAACCTCTTCCTCACCTATAAAAGGTTCTCTCCTCTCTCCTCATTAATTACGCAATTACTACTCATATATTGTTCTGCTGCCCATGTACAGTGACTGACTTAGGCATCGGAGAAGTGAAGACCGCCCAGCGCGGTCTCCCTCTGATGCCCTGTCTCTCATGTTACAGCAAACGGAAGTCATCTAATCCTCGGAGTAGCGGTCCGCCCACCGGACCCACGTTGAGCAAGAAGCCAGCTACCGTCGGATTTGAGCATTAACAATTGCCGAATCGATATTCACAAATTATAATTATGTACAGGACGATATACCGAGCTATTACTTAATGAAGGAACTCGTTTGAGTGATCGCCTAAATAGTACTGTGAGTGGACATTTATTTTAAATTAATTGTGCATGCAGTATATTATTATTTTCTAATTGAGGTTTAATTTATTATTTGAATTATTAAGTTTTATGATTTTATAAACTCTGGTTTATTGAGATTTATTTATGAATTACGAGGGTTAGAGTTGAAATTCCTTCCCGAGGGCTTTTAGCAGATTTTCGAGATAGTTAGTTATGAGTTATTGAGTTGGGAAATGATTTCGGGAAGTGATCGATTAAGAAAATATTATGAGAATTATATTGATTTCTAATATCGATTTATTTGATGATATACGAATACGAATGATTTATCAAATATTAAAGCACGATGGAATTATCGAGATTTCTTGTGTTTTGAGTTCCGCACTTATCAACTTTGAAGTTATATTGAGAATTCTTTCCAAAAGCATTTATTGATTTATCGAGTATGGGATTTATGCTTTCGAGAATTTATTGAGAATTTAGTGAATTAATATCTGGTTCTTTCCAGAAGCAATTGCCTTAAAGAGATTGAATCCAGTTTATTGAGGAGGTAAATAAGTCAGCGCATGCATGCTTTACCTGGTCGGCAATCCCTTCCAGGTAATAGTTTGTGCGGCAGTCCCCTCCAGACAATATTCTGGTCGGCAGTCCCCTCCAGAATATTTCGGTTGTCAGACCCTCCGATGCGTCATCTGGTCGGCAGTCCCCTCCAGATGATATGAGGTAGTTAGTCGGCAGTTCCTTCTAACTACCTATGGTTAGTCGGCAGTCCCCTCTAACTATCACCTCCTCGTCCGGTCGGCAATCCCCTCCGATGCGTCGCTGGTCGGCAGTTCCCTCCAGGTGGCATGAGATGACTAATCGGCAGTCCCCTTTAGTCATTGTCCATTTTGAGATATGAGTAATTTAACGAGTTGTTTGAAATATCATTATGTATTTGAGGGATTTGAGATCTTAAGGAGATTTCGAGATGTTCTATTTTACGTGATTGAGATTTTAGTAAAGAGAAGGATTAAAAGTGTTTTTAAGATCTTACTGCATGTTTGGTTTTTAAGAGGATAATTTGGGAAAGCACTAAATCTTATAATTATTTTCCTTCGAGGTTGGTTATTTTTCGTCCACTCACTCTAACGGTTTTTAAATGCTTTTCCCCTGGGCCCTTCGGTTTCAAATGCCCAGTTTGCAGGCCAGATTAGCGTTAGGTCGAGCGTACATGGAGTTGAGGCATAGTCGACAGCATGGCTTCCGCGTTTGCCTTTGAATTAGGTTTTCCTTGTTTACCTTCGATTAGAATTGCTCTGATTACCTGTGGGATTAATGTTATTCAAGTTGCATTTTGTGTTATGTGAATTGGACGATGTTGTGATTTGGAGAGCAGGATGGCTCCAGGAGAATAAGGATGAGTGATTTAGAAGTGTAAATTTCATTTCTACAGGTTTTGGGTAGTCCATTTTAGGGGAAGTTCTGCCAAATTTTTTGAAGAATTTCTTCTAAGGTGGACCCAGCAGGGCCACTTCGGATTTCAGGGTGAAATCTGGGGCGGGTCTTGTCACATTGATTGGAAGTCTAGACTATGATAGAATTGAAAACTCTTTTCTCTGTTTACTGCATTATTTTAATTGGTTCTGTTCTACTGTAATCATTAGGATAGAGATGCTTTTGATAGTTACTATCTTATTTGCTAATTGTGATGAATTATTTTCTTGTCAAATGACCACTGCAATTGCCATCGAGGATGTGAGAAGGGATTGAAAGCTTTGACCAGGCATAGCAATCTAGTACAATTTTATGATTCATTCGAAGACCATGATAATGTCTAAATAGTTATGGAGTATTTTAGTCAGAAAAAGCCTCAAGCCTATTGTAAACCACCGGTTGTTGTTAAGCCAAACTGGAATCCCAGGGGTAAGCCTTGTTCAAGCAAAGTTAGATCAAGTTTTGGGAGAAAATGTGTTTATTTTGTTTTTAAATTAGCTAATTGTCCTGAATTTGTAGATAAGGAGCAGATGAGGATAGTGAAGGAGGCATTGCACTTGTCTACGGTACCCTCTAGTGTTGCGCACCGTGAAGTGGAGCATAAGAGGGTTCTGGAGTTTTGCAAGTCATGCATAGAGCAAGAGAAGGCTTATGGATACAGTTTTTGTATTACAATTTGGTAATTCCTATGGATTTTACGGCTTACTCTAGTGAATGATGTTCATGGATACAAGTTATATTGATGGATTATGATATGTGCAATACATGCAAGGTTGAGCATTGCAAGCCTTCGACATTGTAAATTTATAGTTGTTTTAATGTTTCATAGTAGTTTTTGTGTTGGTTGGTAATAGCTTTTTCAGTCAGTGATAGTAGCTTTGTTAGTCTCTGGTAATAGTTTTTTCAATCTTGTAAATAGATTTTGTTTTGCATGGTACTAGTTTTTGGTGTTGCTGTGAGTAGCTTTTAGTGATGGTTAAATTAGCTTTTGGTGTTGGTGAGAGTAGCTTTTTTGATATTGGTGATAGTGTTTTTTGTTGCTGGTGACGGTAGTTTTTGTTTCTGGTGACAGTAGTTTTTGTTGCTGGTGAGAGTAACTTTTGTTTCTGATGTTGGTGACAGTAATTTTTTGTTGTTGGTGAGAGTAGCGTTTAGTGTTGCTGAGAGTAATTTTTGTTGCTAGTGACAGTAACTTTTGTTGCTGATGACAGTAGTTTTTGTGACCTCGTCGAAGAACTCATCAGAGTAGCTTTTGTTGCTGGTGACAGTAATATTTGTTGTTGGTGAGAGTAGCTTTTAGTGTTAGTGACAGTAGCTTTTGTGACCTCACATAAGATCGTCGGAAATTTCATCAGTGTAGCTTTTGTGACCTCACATGAGATCGCCGGAAATTTCATCATAGTAGCTTTTGTTGCGGGTGACAGTAGCTTTTGTGACGTCGCTGGAGATTACAGGAAATTTCATCAGAGTAGCTTTTGTTGCTAGCGATAGTAGCTTTTGTTGCTAGTGACAATAGCTTTTGTGACATCGCCGGAGATTGCTGGAAATTTCATCAGAGTAGCTTTTGTTGCTAGCGACAGTAGCTTTTGTGGTCTCTGGAATTCGCCAGAAGTTGGTCGGAGGTCAACCGAAGTTCGCCGGAGACCCGCCGGAGTTGACCGGAGACCTCATCAGAGAGGAGAGAGAGAATGCATGTTGATTTTGTACTTTAGTGGCATTTATGTAAATATATTGGTTTTTAATATCCAAAATATAACACATTTTTTAATCTAGTGGCCTTATGAAGGAAAAAACTAGTTGGTGGCCTTATGGCTAAAAAAACATTCTAAGATGCACTTACATATAATTAACCCATGAAATAAAGGTCTCTCTACAATGCTTATTTACTGTTTTCCACAAAATTTGTCTGACATCAAAGTGAGGCCAAATAGGTTTTTCCCCAATGAATTAGCTAACTCATAGGAAACTCTTACAGCTCCAGTGTAGCTTCTTTCCATTTATATATATATATATATATATATATATATATACATCGATCTTATACACAGACATGATGCTCATTGTGCACTTTGTTACAGGTGGAACTTCAGACATCCCAAAAACAATTTTTTCCCACTAACTCAGAGTTGTGGTCATGGGAAACCTTCAATGAAGACATTTCTTCATGGACAGGTGATACACTCTCTATGGAATCAGTATTTATTACCACTTTACGTCTAGCTGGAAACTTCGTATAGAAAATAATGTTATATTGCTCCAATACATAGCATAAATGTCTATTGGTGATTTGTAATTTCAAAACATGAGTGAATAACTTGGGTCACTTTAGCCCAAGATATAGCTATTTACATCTGCTTCACTCTAATCTGGTAGTGCTCTGTCTGCTGAGTTAATATTTCTGGGTTTTGTTCTCCCCTGTGGATGTTGTCCTATGACTTCTACATTCTTACATGTTATTGCCCTTTTGATTCTATAGGTTTATGGCATCTCTATATCTTTCAACAGATGATTGGTCTGACAAAGTCAACCTCTGGCACGGCTTTTGTTCAAGGTCTGGACATCAACACTCGGATGAAATATATACCAACATGGGAGTTTGTCCATAGTATGAGTAAGCCGTGATACCTGCCTGATTTATCAAGAAGGCATAAATTTCCTTTTCTGGTCTTTCCCTTTACAAATTTAGAATTTCAATAACTTCTTGAGTTTGGGAATTTCAATAACTTCTTGGAAGGGAGCATCTACTTTTTTTTATGGAACACTTAAGAACCTCAAAGGTTCTGGATTAAGACAAGTAAGTCCTTACATGCATTTATTTATTTATTTATTTTGTGCTTGCAGATTAAGCTTATCTATTTTTCCTTGTTTTTTGTCTGAATTTTGTTTCTTTAGGCAGTGGCTTTGAAAAGTGTCAATCTGTTTCACGGTGGGTTTGCAGACAAAAGAGCTAGAAAGTATAGTGGAGGTATGAAGAGAAAGCTTAGCAGCTCAATTTCACTGATAGGTGATCCTAAAGTATGTGTTGATCACTTTTTAGCTGCTTTAGCTGTGTGACAATTTTCCTGGACATGTAAATTTCTTGATATCCTATTTACTGCATTCATTTGCAAACTCTATGTAGGTTGTCTATATGGATGAGCCTAGCACTGGACTTGATCCAGTTTCAAGACATAATCTATGGAATGTTGTGAAGCGGACAACACAAGATTGTGCGATCATCCTAACAAGTACTCTCTCTCTCTCTCTCTCTCTCTCTCTCTCTCTCTCTCTCTCTCATTTTACCTTTATTAGAAGTGCTTATGTTGTTTACGTGGACTCCACTTGTGCAGATAGCCACAGACAGCAGATAATAAGTTAGATTGATGGCACAGGACATGCTATAAGTTGCATTTGACTTCACAACCAAGGGAGTTCTTCAGGTATTATCCATTTTCAATCGGTCTGAGATGTTTGACTCCCAGCTGACTACTACACCCACATATGCACACATAAAATCTCTCTCTTGAGTGGACATCTACATTTGTTCTTGTTTTGACCATTGGATATGAGTCCTGGCCATTATAACCATTAGTATCCAATAATTTATGCCAAGTTTCCAAACATTTTTGTTATGAACTTGTTTATTTCTATATAAGAAACTAAAATAGGCAACAATTACATCAAAATATTTTCTCGTCTATGCGCATGAGTACCCCAAGTATGCTTGGTCATGTTATCTTAGTTCATTTCTACAAAGACTGGCATCTCAATTGACATTTCCTTTTAATATGTTATGTTTGTTTCTCCCCTATTTTGGTGATAATCATGCATGCTTCTGCGTAGGAAGCTGTCAAGGGACAATTATGGAGATTATGTGAACTCCAAGGGAAGCCACCAAGTGTAATACAGTAGTACAGCTAGCTAGTTCCTATATTTAACTTGTGTCTAGTAGAAATTCTTCATTCATTAAGAATTTGGACTTGTTTGCAGACTCAAATTAGTAGATATGGGCCATTTTGAACTGATGTTTATGATTAGGTTTGTGTACATGAGACAATGATGGATTAGTGGAAATTGCAATGAATGATTTTGAATGTGGATTTTATGGTTTCAGGAATGGGTAATTTTAATTTCCAGATGCATGCATACCAATTGTAACAGGAGACTATTAATATGTGTTATCTCAAATTGCAAGCTACAACAAAAGCACACCAAAATGTGCGCTTGCAGCTAAACAAAAACAACACAAAAATCAATTAGAAGTCTATTGTCTTTTTGGCATTGGGACGACAGAAAATTGTAGTCTAAAGGGCAAAACAACAACATAACTTAGACAAAAGTGTTGGCTAAAGTGTATAATAACAACAAGTAAGTGTGGTTGGAATTAATCACAGACAATATAAATTAAAAACCTAATAAAAGACCTTTCACACAACACTTAAGTGTCGTATGAATGTAACCTAGACCGACATTTCATTGTAGTCTGAAATACTTTACGACTACAGATAATTATTGTTTAAAGTCAATTTACAAAACATTCAATTGTTGTTGTATGGCAGAAGAGACTACATACGAGTCTTCATATTTCTTACTTAAGGGCATTCATGCCACACAATTAACAAAAAATCTGTCTTGCAAATATGATTCACACAATAGAATTTATATAAGACTGTGGTTGTTTTGCTTCCCAGACAACTCAAAACTGTTGTGTTACAGCTTTTAAAGATACAGATCACATTGGTCCCAAAATGCAAAACTCATCAGACGACACAAGATTTTTATTTGTTTATGTCATCTGATTTTTCAGACCACAGAACATCTGATACCCCCAAGACACAACACCGTACTAGACGACATATTTTGGTTCGTTCAGACCTTTTTGGCATAATGACCAGTTTGCAATACCTTTCTCGCATCAAAGTTTTGGGAGGCAGAGTTGATAGGATATTTTGCAGAAGTATCATAAGAGTGAATTCCTTTTATCAGGTATTTTGAGAGTTTCCTTGTTCCATATCTCTCTGTAGGAGCTCTATACATGCCCTTGGGAAGGTTTAAGGTTGCAAACCCCACAATGGCCCAACTAGAAGACAGAGCCCAGAACCAACTTTGTTCTTTCTTGATTGAAGAAGAGTGAGAGTTGGGTTGCAAAGCTCCATCTTGAACCTCTGAGATTTTCTCTTGCATATTTCAACTGTGAAATAAAAATTCCTTTCTCGGTTTGCAATACCTCAATTGAGAAATCAAGGCCTCCCTGACTTTAGCTACCTCGTTTGAGTTGCTGCCGGTTATTACAAGATCATCCACGTATAGGCACACAATGACAACAACATCTGCCATTAAACTCGATCTCTCAACCAACCGGTCATGCACGAGACCACATGCATTTGGCCCTCTATTTTCGTCAAGAGAATGTCAATCCCTAAGCCCCAAGCCCCAAACCCCAAACCCTAAAACCCAAACTCCAAAACCCTTCTTACTACTACTGCATCATGTCGGATCGTTAGGTATGCACAAACCAATTGCTAATTCAAACTCTTTTTATCCATGTGGAAAAATATACGGTAATTCATTGATCGCTCCCAAAGCCATAGTAGTAAGAAGGTTTTCTTGAAATCGGACAATTCATTGATCATTCCTCAATATTGAGTAATCATTTTTCAAATCGTATCCAAGTATGATTAGGGAAGCCTTTGGCATCATAGTTTTCTAGAATTCATGTAAATATAAATTGCAGTCACAAATCAGATTCACAGGCAGCTTGACCTTCTTGTACTAAATCGGCCATAACTTTCTCTAGAAAAATGATATTGATAAACCGTAAAAATCTCCAAAACCCCAAATGTCAAACCGTAGACTGTAGACATGATCTCTAGACTCCAAAGCATAAACATATTGGAGGTACGATGTCTAAACTCCAAAAGTACTTGGAAATATTATCACCCCATCTGCTTTTTCTTTATTTAACTTGCACAAAATTAAGTCTGTTGGAATTAAAGTTAACTTAGAATTATGGTGAGAATAATGGTCAGAATTGGTGACTTCATAGGTTGAAAGTTAGGACGGTTTAAGTTTACAAAGCCCACAATGGCCCAACGAGAAGACAGAGCCCAGAGCCCAGAGCCCAGAGCTAGCCAACTTTGTTCTTTCTTGATCGAAGAAGAGTGAGAGTTGAGAAATCAACTGAGAAATCAAGGCCTCCTTGAATTTAGCTACCTCGTTTGAGTTGTTATCGGTTATTATAAGATCATCCACGTACATGCACACAATGACAACAACATCTGCCATTAAACTCGACCTCTCAACCAACCGGTCATGCACGAGACCACACGCATTTGGCCCTATAACAATCTCAGTCACCAATTCATCCCCTCTCTTCTGGTGCCACTGATCGAGAGCACTAGTCCATCCCTTCTCTTCTAGTGTCTCCAACAACATAAGTCATTCAATCAATTCACGAACAACAATCTCAACAAACGATCATCACATCGCACCAAAATAATTATTACAATCACAATATAATACTACTCGATCAATAATCAATACATCCACGATCATACAATATATAAACCCAAAAATCATAACAATTACTCAGATTCATAATATTCATCGGAAATTAAAGATCACTATTAACACATAAATTCAATTAATTACCAACAATCATAAATCACAAGTAATATAATCTGAATATTTATAAGAGATCGTAAACCACTTGCGAAATTGAGTTCAGGAGGTCGCAAGTCATGATTAACACTCAAATTAACATCTGCTCCCTGCTGATCTAGCTTTCAGTCCACATTGACATATCTACCTACCTATTCCTAACCATACACTAGGCTTTATAGCGAAATCTCATGTTGTTGCTTCGGCTAGTACTGGACAATTCTTAAAACGACGACCTGGTGTTCCAAGGAGTATACATCCAATACTACCTGCTATTGAAAGGCTTGGTATAGGGTTTAGGCCGATGGTTCTAAGTTGGTAGAAAGTTCTATAACTTCCATTTCTTCCTCAGATTTTTCCGATGGGCTACTCTGTGCGTTACTCCTGGGGCTCTTTCAGCCCATTTGTCTCTACCATCTGCCTCCAACGTCTTGGCCGCCAAAGAGCCAAGATTGAATCCTGAGTCCACATGAAGTTCTTAGTCAAGAGATTGCATTTATTCATTATGTAAAGCCACTATTGGCTTGTAAATCATTTGCAGCTTCTCAGCTTGGAACGGTTTCAAGGTTTGATTTCAAAATTTTGAAATTGCATTTTTGAAACCTGCTATTGCAGGTTACCATGCGATTACATGTGGCGGACGCACATATGCGGGTGCATATGCGCGTCCGTCCATTTTAGCCGTGTAAAATAGAGGGACCAGATGTAGTAACAATTTTAAGGTAGTGATACCTTACGTCATGGCAGAACTTTCCCAACAAAATTACGCTACCAAAATTTTGAAGAGATTTGGAATGGAAAAGTGTGCAACTGGAGAAGTTCCCATGTCCAAGGGTGATAAGCTAACCAAGAAGCAAAGTTCCAAAAGTAATGTTGAAAAATAAAATATGGAGTCAAAGCCTTATGCAAGACTTGTTGGAAGTCTTATGTATGCACAAGTCTGCACTAGGCCAGACTTGTCTTTTGCAGTAGGGATATTGTCAAGGTTTCAATCCAATCCAGGTCATGAATATTGGGTGGCTGGAAAGAAAGTACTGAGATACCTGCAGAGAACTAAAATCATATGCTTGTGTATAGGCAAGTGGAGGATCTGAAACTTGTTGGATTTTCATATTCTGATTTTGCAGAGAATTATCCAGACTCCAAGAAGTTAACTTGTTCATATGTGTTCATGCTTGCAGGAGATGCAGTTGCTTGGAAAACCATGAAGCAAACTCTGGTTTTAACCTCCATTATTTCACTGAAGCTTTATCAGTGGCTGCATTTCAAAAGCATACAACAAGCATTGGAGTTTTACCTAATTTAGATGCATAGGTTCAGTGGAAGTTAGTGCAGTTGGAGCAATTTAAAATTCTAAAGGTTTCTGAGTTCTTGTAATTTTTTCAGTTGTGATTCTTAGTCTTGGTTGTCACAACTTATTTGTAAGAGAAAATTAAATAAAAACCCTAAAAACAAAGCTCCTATTAAGAAAAACCCATCCCTATATTTTCTTTTAATCTACACCCAATTCACATAATTGACCCTTTCTTATAGGTTTTAAATCTATAATTCACATTTTTCACATTTTTTAGTTTGACTTTTTTACCCTTCTGATTGAATAAATAAAATATTCCTCAAATATCGCTGTTGACTATTTTTTGAATTTAAATATTTAGAATTTAATACAATCA
>BDJD01001147.1:493749-515136 GCA_002564525.1 Rosa multiflora | reverse complement strand
AGGTAAAACTCTATTAGGATTTACATACATATATCCAAAATATATTATCTAAATTATAGGTATATTAATTGTCAATACTATAGGTTATGGAATAAACAACCTATGATATAGAGTCACACAAATAATTTAAAACTACAAAAACAAACATCTAAATCATAGGTATTACATATTAAAGCAATCTAAGTATCAGATAATTAGAAACAACGATTCTATTTTGAAGGAATGAAACTAAGTTTTGTACCAGATTCATAAATTGAAATTTCTAATTACTAAAAATCCATCCAATTCAAGCTTTACATAAAATCAAGAGATTGACAAAGATATTATACTAAAGAAATCTGATGAATACGTAATTTGAATTATGAATATGATATATGTACCTATTTGAAAGAAAGTCTCTAACCCATAAGACAATGATGAAATAAACCTCATGAATAGGTCGTTTGAAATCATATGCAACTTTGTGAAAGGTGTCCACCCAAAAAAAAAATGACGAATGAATTCACTAGCTTCTATATATAGGAAGAAACATACCAAAAATTCATCATTATATGATAATAATGACATTAATGTAAACACCTAAAATTAAGTACTGATAAAAACCTAAAGTGAAGGTAATACCAACAATAACGTCAATCAAACTCCATAATATTTGCTAGATGATTTTGACTATTAATCCTATTTAATAGGTGAATGGGGAATTTGATAATGGCAGCTTCAGTAATTCTTAACAATATTGGGTTTTAATATTTACCCTATTTAATAGTTTTTTTTATTTTGAATAAACCTAATTAATTGGTTTGGGTGTATATTAAAACACTCTTATGGATGGGTTTATTCTAAAAGGGGTGTGTGAATTTGGGTGTAGAATCAAATTCCCCTATTTGTAATGATAGCTTATTGTTATCAACAAAATTTTTGAGGTATTTTCAGATTTTGATGACTGCTGAGCTTTATTAAATGTTCTGAAAAATTGTCAATTTTATTTTGATTTATATTTGCATCAAAATCATATATAGCATGATGTTAGAGTTCGAGCAATAAATTATAAGCCATCAGTGTAAAGATAAGTTGCTTGAGTTTCTGGTTTTGGAAACATTCAGTAGGTCTTGGTATATGGTTTCTTGTAGATACACATTAACATATATCGTATCACTTCTGGTTTGACATATGTTGATTGCAGGAGCTTATGTTAGAGGTTTTGAAACTTTGCATTTCTGTTGAAATGTATTCTGTTTCTTGCTCTGCATGAGTAACTGTGATCTGACCATGTTGAAATGGATTTTTTATTTAAATTAGTTCTCTGGCGCACACTTCAATAAGTTAAATAGGTTCTGAAATTTTCTGGTGCAAGTTATCAGGTATAATATTTGTCAATCTAAGGGGGAGATTGTTAGAATCATACATGGACTTGTCCCAAATTAACATAAAATAAATTGATAATTAGCTTAATGTCAAATCTAATTTAACATGGACACAAACTTCAAATCAATACTAGCAACTTAATGAAACAGTGTATCAATTCATTAAGGTTAGTAATCGAATTCTTAGTCTACAAGAAAGATCGAATTCTTAGTCTACAAGAAAGACTACAATATAATGAAGTGTTACATTAAGGATCTAACTAAGAGACCTAGTTCCTTAAGAACTGCTTTGATGGAAGGCTTCCATTGAGAAGCAAGGTTGGCAAGTAACAGAAGGCCATATTGAGTGATCATGCTTGCAATGTTACAGAGAGGGAATCCATGTCAGTGATAGCTGAAGGTAAGCCTTGATCCATGAATGGTTGATATCAAGCTTGTATGCATATGATTGTGAGCATGATCGAATTTGGTTTTACACGCCACTTTCAAGACAATGTGGGGAAGTACTTTCTACTTGTCACAGATTCGGTCGAGCTGACTAATTCTGATGACTGGTTCTGCCTTATTCAGATCCACCTTGAGATGATTTCGTCCCAATGGAATCTGACCTTCTCAAAGTTCCCCAAATAAATAGCATTTCGGCCCGTCTTCTGATGAGAACATGATGTGTCATCTCTTCTAGATTTGCTTTAGGAGAATTTCACCTCACCTAGACCCGTATTGAGGGGATTTCACCTCACCAAGCTTAGATCTATCTTGAGGAGATTTTGCCTTGAGAAATCTCCCAAATAGGTCAGTCCATTTCTTTATAAACTCATTATTTCCTATGCTAAAATTTTACACTCCCACACAATCTCGCAGAATACATATCGTAACTCCTATACTGACTACATAAAATTACAATATACACCAAAATTCAGTAACTCCCAGGATGCATATTAGGTAAGTAATATTGACTCACAATGAACATACATCAGAATATCTTCTCTATGGTATAAACCTAATCAAGAAGGAAAAAACAAAAATTCAAGATAACATGCGCAGATGGTCAAAATTTTCAGATTGTTCAAGTAAGCTCTAATTTGTGTTTGGCCCAAACTCTAGGTTACTTGACCTAGTGGTAATAGGGTTTAATTTTGAAAAATCTAGAGATTATCTTTCCTTATATGATTCAGACTTTATGCCTTGTAATCCTCTATATAAAGAGGCCCCTATTATCAATTAATGAGAATACACAGAAAATTTCTCTCAATCTCATTTCCCTACAACACGTTATCAGCACGAACCCTAACCCTAGCTTTAGACACCAAAACCCCATAAATTGATCAAACTCCACTGGATTAGCCTTGCCTGCGCTACTACTGCCCCCGCAAGCCCTGCTTGCCTTCTGCCCTTGCGAAAGCGACTCACTAGGGACACCGCAACCCTGCGACCCCAGTGTTACAGTAACTCGCTTGCGACCCAGGGACCTCGAGACCATGACTTACCAGCGACACCGCGACCCTGCGACCCCAGTGTCACCGCAACTCGCTCGTGACCCAGCGATCTCAAGACCGCAACACCACAATATCGCACTCCCGCGACTCTGCGACCTTAGCGACCTCCGCGACTCGCCCGGGACTCTGCAGTCCCACGACTGCTCATTCCTGTGACTCGTCCTCGACGCCTCGACAGCCATCTCGAATGCTCGCTTAGGACTGAAGCACGTCTGCAATCCGTCAACGAGGATTAAGTATGCTCTGCAATCCTAAGAGGTATGTTTTACTAAATGTTCCCGATTTTGAGTTTTTCTTCTTTTCTAGGGGACTTGCAACCTCCCTTCTTCTACCCCCCCCCCCCCTCCCCTCTTTTCTTCTTCATAGGGGAGACCAAAAAGCCGAACTATGGGGGTTCGTGCTCAATCCAAGCTTGGAGCTTGTATAGTCCTCCAAACTTAGAGTTTGTTGAGAAGAAAGCGATCGACCACATACATCGTTGTTTCGATCTAATCCAATATCTATTGGAATCAGATTTTCTTAAAGCGATTATGCTCAGAAATCCCTAATTTCTTGGAAGCAACTACACTCAGAAATTTTATATGTTTTCGTGGTAGCCTTTTCGCTCCGAAACTAACCCTAATTTCTTGATCTCTTTTAGGATGAGTAACCTGAACAAATTGGACTGTGCTCCATTGGGAACAACTGGCTCTGAATATCACAGGTGGGTTCGTGATGTCCGCCAGCATCTCAAGGCCGATGGAATCCTAGATACGATTCTCGAGCCTAGCCAGGACGTGCTAACTGTTGAGCAAGCTCAAGCTTTGGAAGCAAATAGAGCAGCCTTAGAGGCAAATAAGGTGAAAGCCATCATCCTAATGACTCGTCAAATGGATGATTCGCTCCAGTATGAGTGTATGAATGAAGAAGACCCCAGAAGGTTGTGGGTCTCACTCGAAAAAAGATTTGGCAACGTCCATGACTCCCCCCAGAAGTGAGATGGCATAGCCTCCGCTTCTGTGATTTCAAGTCAGTTCTTGACTACAACTCGAAAGCACTTCACATTAAATCCTTAATGGAATTCTGTGATAAAGATATCACAAATGCGATGTTGATTAAGAAGACTCTCTCTACCTTCCCCGTCTCTGCATTGATGGTTGCTAAGAACTATTGAATCGATGTTATTGCAAGATGGAACACAAGGTTTCATGAGCTTATTGGAGCTATGAATGTCGCTGAAAAGCATGACAAACATCCTTGTGAAGAACTATAATTCGAGATTCGTGGGAACATAGCATATTTCGGAATCCAATTATAGTCGCGCCCCAAAGAGAGGGCGCCAAGAGCGAAACCCTAATCTTAGGAATACATTTGGACGTTCTGGTTCATATAATCGCTCTACTTGGGAAGGTAATCGCCAAAATAGGCGAACACGGAACCGAAAAGGTAAACGTGGAAAGAGAGAGGGAGGCAACACCTCTGGCCATGTTGGTGGTGCCACCAACACTAGAGCCATCTAAATGACGCTTTCAAAGCGCCTCAATCAATGGAGTTTGAGCAAAGAGATGTATGTTCAAGATGTAGAGTGTCTGATCATTGGGCACACATTTGTAGAGCTCGTGAAGAAATTGTCACCGCCTACAAAGCATATTGTGAAGCAAGAGAAGCTCACTATATGGAACAAGAAGATCAAGACGATGATCTAGAGTGAAGGGATGAAAACTACAAATCTGGCTGGGATCAATAGATCGCCAATTCTGTTTAAGTCTTTTTTTTTCCAAGAGATGTAATAGGCAATTGCCATATATTTTTGTAGTAAATGCCAAAGGTTTAACTTTTCTTCAAAGTAGACTCACTCAAAGTAAGTATGATGTCTAGGAAGGTTATGAGATTAGTGGTACTTAAGTGAGCCTTGCTCCACCGACATCTCTCTACTCACCTAGTCACATTTATTTTGGAATTACCGAAAGAAGTTAGACGACTACCATTGTTTTGCATTAGCTATCATTTTGGATTTGATTTTGTTTAGTCAAAGAGACAATAATGTAACTCTGTTGGCTTATGAATAAAAATTCGAGTTCTTTATGACTCCATTTTGATTATGAGCAAATGACTTTTGTGACTACAATGGTTGGGCCGTCAGTATTAATTCAAGGACATGGAATAGCCCAAGTTCTACTTGCCAAATGACACCTTAATTACTGTCACAGAAACTCTCTACGCTTCTAGGGCGAATCACACCTATGAATAGCCGAAGGATTCCATGCGAAAACGCATGTAGAGAAAGGAAATGAGTTCCTTTGCAATACCTCTAATGATTGCGAATAAAGGCGCATCTTAGAGAAGTTTATGTGTCTCTCTAGTGGATTTTATGTCACTATTTGAGCTATTAAATCTAATAAAGTTACGAGAGAAGATCTCTTGGATTTAGACACATATTGGCTTTGTCACGACAAGATAGGTCATCCTGGTCATGATATGATAATCCATCTACTAAAGACATCACATAGACATCATTTGTTTCAAGCAAAATGAAGCATGAATCAAAAGTTGATTTTCTGGACTAAGTGTGACCGACGCAGCTGCCTAGGGCACTGCCTCCGTCCACCACCAGCCTAGGGCTGGCGCAGTCCCTATCCATGATGCCATGGATGGCGTCCATCATAGTGATGGCGCCCTAGGTGATGCTACAATCACCAAATTGCTTCAAATAGCGTTTCAGACGCTCAGGCCTAACCAAAATTCTCATTAGTTGTTTCTAAAGCCTCTCGCTCGTTTTACAAAGCTCGTTCCTTAGGGGAATTAGGACTGAGACCATCCTATGCAAAGGATATGAAAATACTCATTATGTTCTTGCATAGAATCTGTAAGGATTCTGTGGACTAGTTCAATCAACTTGCGAACGTTTAAATATCTCATGATGTTGGTTGATACGCAAACATGTTGGTCACATGTTGTGCCATTGTCTACTTGTAATGCTACTTATGGTACACTCCTAGCAAATATCATATGACAACGGGCTCACTCCCCAGATCATCCTATTCCGTCAACTGGACTTAACGATGCTAGAGAATTTACATCGAAGACTTTCGATGGATATTGTAATGGGATTGATGTTGGACATCATATTCTCATGGACACACCCAAATGGTCTGGCGAAAACGACTACGATGGTAGTCAGGACATTGGTAATGCGCACCAATCTCCTTATATCTGCTTAGGGTAATGCAATGTCGCATGCAGCTATGCTAATTCGTCTACGACCCACACTCAATCTACCTCTGCATTACAGCTAGTGACTGGGTACAAGTATCGTACTTACGCATCTTTGAGTGTGCCAATTGCGCCGCCACAAAGCTCTATGATGGGTCCTTACAAACTAATGGCCGACTACGTTGGATTTGAGATTCCAACAATCGTCCGCACTTAATGCCCTTGCTAGGCGATCTCTTTAGCGCTAGATTTGTGGATGTCACTTTGATGAGACAATCTTCCCGTCGTTAAGGGGAGATAAGAACACGAATGTTCAACAGGAACGACATGAATTGTCGTAGTCTGTCCCCACTATGTCTCATCTCAATCCCTGTTAAAGTGACAAGATCACACAAATATGCTGCAAACATTCCTGCAAGGATGGACGTCCATATGAGAGGACGTAGCGCCACCCTACACAGAGGTAGGCATAGTGCCAATGCCAAAGAGAATGGCACTCTGGCGTTACAGGCCATGGTCCCAGCTAGGATGCGTGGGAGGCCCGTGGGTTTGAAGGACACTTTGGAACATTCCAATCATTTGATCATCAAGACTCAAGATCCGTCTCATGAGAATCTTCTGGGTTAGGGTTATCGTTGGGGGACGCCTCAACGTTAGAACCTATTCCTGAGAATATAGAGCTCTATGAAAATTACACTAGTGTACATGAGACGTGGGATAGAAACTCCATCATAATTGTTGATGTAGTTGCGCATGAGTTTGTCGCGTCTGACGATATCGAACCACGCTTTGTTGATGAATGAATGCCAACGTAGAGAAATCTGGCCTAAATGGAAAGATGTGATCCAGGTTAAGATGGATTCTCTAACGAAGAGGAAGGTTTTCAAGCCAGTGATGCCAACACCTCCTAACATAAAACCTATTGACTAATGAGAAAAAGAGATGGTAATCTCGCCTTATGGCGCAAGGTTTCTCACAAAACGCGCTGGAATCAACTACGATGAGACATATTTTCTCGTAATGGATGTCATTGCACTCCACTACCCTGTCTGTTTGGTAGTTTCGTAATAACTGAACATGCAGCTTACAAATGTGGTCACTACATATCTTTATAGGGATCTAGATACGGACTATACATGAAGGTTCATGGTGAACTTCATTTACCCAAGTCAAGTGGCTCTAGACCATGGAGCACGTTTACAAAGTGGTTGAAACGCTCGCTAAAATGACTACTTGATTTAGAAAGGATATGCCCACGTGTTTCCATAACAAGTTTCAGATTCCATCGCGGTTCATGTTGGACATGATCTTCATTAGAAGCGCTTAAAGAGTTAAGGGAAACCACTGAACACTTCAAATCCGAGTTTGAGATTAAGGATTTTGGGAGAACACGATTATGCCTCGGTTTGGAACTTGAGCATCTTGTTGATAGATTCTTAGGCATTTTGACAAGGTCAAACCTTCAAGCACCCCCATGATCGTCCTTAGTCTTGATCCTGAAAATGATTCTCTTCGTCTGAAGGATGATGATGAAGATGTGCTAGAGGCAGAAGTGCCTTACTTGAGTACAATAGGCGCATTATTGTACTTAGCTCAATACACAAGACCGGACATCTCATTTGCTGTGAACTTGTTAGCTAAGGCATAGCTCTGCGCCAATGCGACGCCATTTTGATTGGTGTAAAAGATATATATCTTTCAATACTTGAGATGTTCGATTGATATGGGCTTGTCTATCCCAAAATGATATAAGTGTTTTAGAAGCTTTTGCTGATGCTGGGTACCTCTCTGACCCACACAAAGGTCGCTCCCAAACTGGTTAAGTGTTCACTATGCGAAAAGACCGTGATATCTTAGAGGTCTACAGAATAGACCGTAGTCGCTATATCTTCGAACCATGCAGAGATTATTGCTCTTCACGAAGTGGTTCGTGAATGTTTATGGATTGAATCCATAATCACGCATGTTCGACCAATTGTGATTTAAAGTTTACCACAAGATAAGCCTACGAGCATTTAGGATAATGTTGTTCATTTTGAACAAATGAAGCAAGGCTACATCAAAAGCGACAACACAAAGCATAATCAGCAACAACAGACTCTCCTCAAATACCAAAGTGAACTAGGTTCGATATGAGGATAATGTGGCAGACTTGTTTACTAAGTCATTGCCCAAATCCACGTTCGAGAAACATGTGGAAAGAATTAGCTTGCGGAAATCATCTAAACTCCCATGATCGTAGTCATCAAGGGGAGACACAGACATCAGGGGGAGATGTCTACATGTTCACCTCGAAATGTGAAGGGTGTGTTGTGCTCTTTTTCACCTTCGACCGAGATTATTTTTGTCCCACTGGGTTTTTGTTACTCGGCAAGGTTTTTAACTAGGCAATGAGAGAAGCACCGCGTTTGGGCAACACAAAGTGGAGTGTTCAAGTAAACCCTAATTTGTGTTTGGCCCAAACTCTAGGTTACTTGACCTAGTGGTAATAAGGTTTAATTAGAAGAATCTTGAGATTATATTTCTTTGTATGATTCAGACTCTATGCCTTATAATCCTCTATATAAAGAGGCCCCTATTATCAATGAGAATACACATAAAATTCCTCTCAATCTCGTTTCCCTACAACACAAATTTAATTATTAGCAAGTGTTTCTATCTCTATCTACACGCACTATGCCAAAAAACTTATCAGACGACAGACAAAAACTATTGTGTGATTTGGAGTGCCACCGTTGTAGAGCGAGCCGTTGTCTGTTGAAAATTCAGACAACGGTGGAACACAGTTGTCTGAGAAACACACATACAACGGGTATGTCTTATAACTGTTGTGTGATGGCTCGATAGATGGCTCGGCAGATGCCAGGCGTAGCTGCCCACCAATTAAGGCGCTACTTTCAGACAATAGAATATGTTTAAATCCGTTGTTTGTTAAGCTTGTCAGACAACGGGGTTCTAGTGCTTTCTGTTGTATGATTTAGGTTAAGACAACATAGTTCTAGTTTGGTCTGTTATTTGATTGCTTGTCAGACAACATGAATTAGAATTATTCTGTTGTTTCATTACTCCTCACACAACAATTTGTAGAGTATTAGTGTGGTATGATTATTACATGATCATTATGTGATCATAATTGGGCAAAATTAATACTCCATTATTACCTAAATAATGGTACTAGCAAATATTGGAAAGAAATTTGAATCCAATTCATCAATTGAAGTACTCCAATTCATACATTATAGTCAAATGTACTACAAATGATGTATTTCCTAGAATATTAGTGTGCTAGAAATGGATTAGTGATTATTGGACTATTTATGATTGCTTGCCCACTTCGGCCATGACTAATAAGCGCTCCTGTTGCTCCTCTTTTTCTTCTGCTTCTGCCACCACATCAACTTGTTTTAAGAAGTTGAATACAATACTCCCACATCAAAAGCCACACTACCAATGAGCAACATGACAAATTAAATGATACATGCAAGAAGCTGCAGAGAGAAAGACAATAAAAAGACTTACATTTACATCTGGTAATGCAAACCCCAGTTTGGAAGACATGTGATCTTTCAAAACAGAAAATGTGGTATCAAAATGACAATCCAATTAACAGAACCAAAGAGAATAATTTCAGTTTATAAATATATGAAACAGAACCAAAGAGAATAATTTCAGGAAATAAATAGAGAGCAAAAGTAGATAACAAATCCAATTAAAACATATATATCATATGTCCGCCACCAAGTTTCAGTCCTCCCACCTCTTATTCAAGCATATTCTGGTTCACAAGACAACTCCTAGGATTGTACGGAAGTTCCTGCATGTTCTCACCTTATTCAACGTCTACATCTTGCTTCTGCTCCAAGGCCTGAATGCACACATAGGGGTTTAAGTTTGCACCACAAAAAAATTGCAGAGAGAAAGAGAGAGATGTACGGCCTTGGCCACGAAGGTAATCTCCATGTTCTCTGACAAGTGAGGTGGTTTTGCTTGACAAGTAAAGAGAGCTAGACAAGACATGTGCCATATAGATTATCTAAAGATTGAGTAGGAGTATGAAATCTTTATAAATCTTGATTCTACAAGAAGAGTAGAACAATGTTCTTTTCGTTAAAAGTAAAATAAAGATGACATGGTAACCAATTTCAATTAGGTCTTCGGAAAACAGAGTAATGTATTCACATTTGTTTCTAGTCTTCTCAAGACCCACATTTCTTTTTTGGCAGAGCCCTTTAACTAAGTAGAACATTGTGAGAGCAGCAAGTGGAAATGGTTTACTATCCTTTAGTGTCATTATCTTCTAATGCATATGAACTACCAAGCGATTTAAGGGCCAACAGAAACCTTCTTGTAGTTATGCTTTGTATGTAGGTTTAATAGCTTTTAAGTTTTAACCTTCCGATAAAAAATAATAATAATAAAAATAAATAAAAACCGACTAATGTAAAATGCCTAAACCTTGAGAAAATAAAACAATTTTAAAAGAGTAAAAATAAAAAGTACAAAACAAAAACCAAAAGAAAGCTCCATACCATGACTTTGGACCACCAATGGAAGTGTCTGGGCCTTGATAATCATATACTATCAGTTCGCTGTCAAAAGGCAAGGGAACATGAAAAGTAAAATATCAGATCAAGAAATGCCCACATACTATCACTGCAAGATAACCCTGACTTCTCTGTAATGGAAATTTGCTTATAAGAATGACGTAGCACAAATATCTCAGGATTACAAAGACCCTCATGATTTATACACTTAGACCAACTCTATTAGAATAGACTGAACAAAAGAATTTGAATCCTCAAGCTACGACTATGTAATAAGCAAACATGAACGACGACATTCTGAAAATGTAGAACAACAATCTTGGCAATGTTATTCCCAAAGATGAATCCTTATTGAATTCTTATAGATCTAAAGGGTTGTCTCTATGGCAATCAGCCACTCCGAAACAAAAGGCACCATTCATCATTGTATTGTCTACCTCTAATATTTACTTCTTTTCTACTATGATATAGTAAGGAAGATAGATTACCTAGTTCCAGAATACAATCATCAGCAAGTGAATCAAAACATTTAAAAATGAAAAATCTAGACCCTTTTACATAGACATAACAATTTAGCTTCAACAACTCAGGAAGGCTCCCTCAAATTGGAAATTAAACAACTTGAAAAATAGTACCATAGTAAGAGATGACATGTTCGAAAGAGATTCATTGTCTTTCTTGATCTCACAATTTCTAGATCAAGTGATTGAAATAATTTACACAAAAGACATAAATAAAATAAGAGTATTCTGTTAAATAAAATACAGTACCAAACAAAACCACATGGCAATGATCAAAATCAAGCTGGAGAGCCCCCCTTGGCTCACTATCTTAAACATTTAATGGCTTCAAGTGTATCCAGAACCTTGGTGCCCAACCACATCCTTTTGTTATGACCGCCCACGATTAAAATATGTTCTAAGTAGATAATGATACTAAACTTTCATGAAGTATAGGAAAATAAATAGCTTTATTTAGGTAACTTCCTATCTCCTATGAAATTTACAATATCATGATAGCTCGACATTTACTACCTATTTCAATTTGGTTAAATTTAACCAAAAAATACATTACTATGAAGTATAATATGAACATTATAATGCAGTCTCATTCGAAACCAATAAGGGAAAACAAAGCATAAAATTGGAAAATTGTAAGTAGAAAACCTAAGCTCAGAACAAAAAGTTCTGGGGGGAAAAGAGAACACCTAGCAGAACCCATGTCATTTCTCTTGGCAACATCTTCAATTGCTTTTCTATTCTCTTTGTATATCTGAAGCAAAAGCCCAAAGAAAACCAACATTCAACACACCCATTAATCCAAATTCCATCATCCAGAAATCCAAACCATCATACAGGCACGCACAAAGTACCCAAATTTAAACACAACTGTACAAAATATAGTACATTCAAATATTCAGATATTTACAATCATTGGAAAGAGAAATTGCACCACAATTATCAGTACAAATCGAAAAGAAGACAGATCAAAATGAATCCAATTTCAATCAGTCGAGATGGGTGTTCAGAAAAGGAGCCAAATTTACCTCAGTACTCAAGCAGAGTAACCTTTGATTCTTAAAAAGAAATGCAATTTCACCAAAGCTAATGATGAAACAAGTAAAACTTACAAGACCCATTGATTATACTTGAATAAAATGCAGCAAGAAGCAAACCAATTCATGCCAGCTTGGATCCACTGCTGTTCTTCCAGCCAAATCGGAATCGTCCCTCAACGTAAGACTCCATAGCCCAAGAAGTCGTTTCTCTTCGCTGCTCGAAGAACAAGAATTGAAAACTGGAAAAACAGGAAAAAAAATCGAAGTCGATTAATTAGTGAGATTGCAAAGATTGTAGTACCTTCGGCTTCAGTAATAGAGATAGTGGAGAGTCTGATGAATCGATCTCTTAAAGCTCACTCACTGAATCAGAGTGAATGGAGTCGAAGATGAGGTCGGAGAGGTAGGTAGTGGGGTGGTTTATGAGGGGGTCGCGAATGAGTTTGAGAGAGTGAGTTAGGGTTTCAATGATTGAAGAAGCCCGACCCCCCCCCCTTCCTCGTCCTTCAAATCTCCAAATTGAAAACCCTAATTGAGTATATCGAACCCTAATCGAGTGTATTTAGAAGAAGGGTTTTGAGGAGAAGATGGGTTTCAAGAAGAAGATGGGTTTGATTCTTTAAGAGAAGAAGAGGGGTTCTGCTTTAAGAAGAAGAAGATGGGTTTTGTTGTTTCTCTCGAAGACTAACTGGCTAAATGTTGGAAATAGCTAAGTGGGATGAGGGAAAAGGGGCTTAAGTTTAGTTTTTGATTTGTATAACCAATTCAGACAACACACAAAATAATTTCAGTTGTTTGATAATATACAATGAAATTTCAGCTTAGAGATCCTACTAGCAAATCTCCCGCCTGGTGCAAAGGGACAAACTCATTTTTCCCGCCTAGGATTACCATCGCATATTCACACAACAAAAATAAGTCATTCCGTTGTAGGAGCTTACAATCGTGTACCAGCATTTCACTCAAATATTGGCCTTTTTGGGGCTACTCACTCACATTTTGGGGTACATGTGATTTTCTTCCAAACTTGCACAACGGAAACAAAAAAATGTGTTGTATTTTATTTTGCAACTTACTCTCATACAACATATACAACTATTCTGTTGTGCAAGGTGAGTCAAAATTTCGACCCAAATTTGAGCAAGGTGGGGGGGGAATTTTTTTTTCATTCAGAACATAGACAAATCCTTATAACTGTTGTACAATAATCTTGGACAAAAAAAAAATTGATTTACGACCCCCTTATACAACTAAATCTCATTAAACCTGTTGTGTGAAGCAGTTTCAGTGATCACACGACGGAAATTTTTTTTTCGTTGTCTAAAAAGTGTAGTGTGATAAGGATTTTAGCATAGTGACGTAGCTAGATAACACACGTAACCAACAAAAAATTCACAAGCGCAGATGTAGATTAATTTCTAATGCTATGACCATGCTCGCGGACAATGACTAATTGGTGGCTGCAATCAGATTTTCTTTTTTACTTTTTGACTTCTGTCTTCATAAAAATGTTTGCTCAGGTCGACATATTTTCTGGTTACAGACAAAAGAAGAAAGTGATCCACAAGGTAACAAGGAAAAAGGAAGAAACAAGATCGAGCTGAAGTCATCAGACTCGATCGGTGCCGTGGATAATGACCCGCCTACTCTTCTAGCAAAGAAAATCATCCTACGTCTCATTGAAAATACAAGGACAGAATATGATTTTCTGGAAAACAAGGATTGCAGTGAACTGATCAATCCTTACTGGGCAGCAGAAACCAAAATAAAAAACTAAACACCAGATTTTGGTTACGCAGTGAAAACCTCAAGTATGAGATTAAAAACACTGCGGGGCTCTTACTCTTGAGAACCCAAAATAAAGATCATCATATTGAAAAAGATATGTTCTTTTACAAACTTTGAATAGCACTAGCTCGGCTATAAGATTCACACAAAATCTAATACAAAGTTTGTCTTCCTTTTAGAACTCCTTCACTTGAACGATCTTCAAATCTTGTTCTTCTTTCTTCACAGTCTCCCTACTGATCTCGAGAGAGTATTATGCATATGAAACTATGATCACAAACACTTATACATGGACCAAGTGTTTTGGCTCTTTGTGAAGACACAAACTCAAACAAACATGCAAGACTCAAACCAAAAATTCTTGCGTATATGAAGTGCCCTTTTGCCGAGTATATTCCTGCAATATATATTCAACCAGCGGCAACCACTCAAACAAACCAGAAACAACCCTAATTAGACTTCAATTAGGAAAGAGATTTTATTCCAAGATATCCACAAAATCCTAAAAACCCTAGGGAATCAAATACACAATTTCATAAATAGAAAAATATCTTTAAATAAAGAAAGTTAAACCTCAAAGATATTTTCCCGTTTTGTATGGAATGCCAACACACCAAGTTAATCAAAACTTGTACCTACACTCATGCACCAAGACAAGTGCGTACGTGTTATACTCTGCTGCATGCTTTGAACCGTTCAAAATTTCAAAGCCTCTGCTAATCAAGTCAAGGTGTGCTTGAATCTTCTACTCGATCGGCATCCACATCTCTATATATACACACACTTGGACAAAACCACTAGCTAGCTGCTAGCTCCTATCTCAATCTTTACTTGAGAGATGATGGTTTGGAATTGGGCAGTAATAATTGCATTGCTTGCTGTTGTTTATGTTCTGGAACCATGGAGAAGCAAGAAGAAGAGGTTACCTCCTGGTCTAAGAGGGTTTCCTATTTTAGGAAGCCTCAACTTGTTAGGGGAGTTTCCTTACAAAGACCTGCACAGACTGGCTCAAAAGTATGGTGACATCATGCACATGCGTTTAGGCCTCGTGTCTGCCATCGTCATCTCCTCCCCTCAAGCTGCTGAGCTCTTCCTCAAGACCCACGACCTTGTTTTCGCAAGCAGGCCACCTCACGAAGGCGCAAAGCACATCTCTTTCGGGTAGAGGAACTTGAGCTTTTCCAAGTATGGCTCTTATTGGCGAGACATGCGCAAGATGTGCACCCTCGAGTTGCTCATCAACCACAAAATCAATTCTTTCAAGGAAATGAGGAGAGAAGAGGTTGTCCTTTTCATAGAGGCCATTAAAGAGGCAGCTGCAACCAGCCACGAACCAGTCGATCTCAGCACTAAGGTGTCATCTCTTAGTGCGGATATGAGCTGCAGGATGGTGTTTGGAAAGAAGTACACTGATAAAGAATTCGACGACAAGGGTTTCAGGTCTGTGATTCAACAAGGCAAACAATTAGCAGCAGCACCTAACTTAGGCAATTACATCCCTTGTATTGCTCCACTTGACCTCCAAGGTTTCACTAAGCGCATGAAGGCTATTAACAAGGTGTTTGATGACTTTTTCGAGAAGATTATTGATGAACATCTCCAGTCGAGTGATGAGGGAAAGACGAAGGACTTTGTTGATGTAATGCTCAGCTTTATGGGGACTCAAGAATCTGAATACCTGATTGTGTTAAACAGCGACAAGCGTGGCCCGTGGCGCACCATTGTACCGATATTGTCCCAACTTAACCACCCATTAGGTGTTGGGTTTTAATCACAAAAGGCCTCGGTACAATTGGGTGAGATCCACCCACTTATAAGTTATATTTTATTTGTCACTTTTCCAATGTGGGATCTTTCCTCTCCAACAGATTGAACGCTCCAATATCAAAGCAATGATTTTGGTAAGTAACAAGCAAGGCATAGACTTGCTTGATGTCCAAGCAGCCATTTTGTTAAAGTAGTACTTGCGCATAGACTTGCTTTTTCGTACTGTATAGTATTTTCACTTTTGCTCCACAGTATCATAGAAATTCTTTGCAGTATTTTCACTCTAGCCATTCCTTTATAATGTTTTTGGCAAATCATATAGTATTTCATATACTCTTAATTTTGTTCTTTCAAGATATATCATAATTCTAAATACAATAGAAAGTCTCTTGGATTTAACAATGACTAATTATCGGCAGGACATGCTTGTGGCCTCAATGGACACATCAGCAACAACAATTGAGTGGGTCCTCTCTGAACTCATAAAACATCGACAACTAATGAAGAGAAGGTCCAAAAAGAGCTAGAAAATGTGGTGGGAATGGAGAGAATGGTCGAGGAATCAGACTTGGACAAGTTGGAGTACCTGGACATGGTAGTGAAAGAAACCTTGAGGCTACATCCAGTGGCACCTTTGTTGCTTCCCCATGCATCCACTGGAGATTGCACTGTTAATGGCTTCCACATACCCAAAAAATCGCGCATTATCATAATTTCATAAACGTGTGGGCAATTGGAAGAGACCCCAATGCTTGGACCAATGCAGACGAGTTCATACCCGAAAGGTTTGCAGGGAGTAATATAGACCTGAGGGGAAATCACTTTCAGCTTATTCCATTTGGTTCGGGTCGTAGACGTTGCCCTGGAATTCAATTGGGGCTAGTTGTGGTCAAGCTAGCTAGTGTTGGCACAACTTCTGCATTGTTTCAATTGGGAGCTTCCGGATAGTTTGTTGCCAGCAGAGTTGGACATGACGGAGCAGTTTGGTCAAACTGTTCCACGAGCCAAGCATCTGCTGGTTGTTCCTTCTTATCGCCTTCACAAATAAGAACATATCATCGATCATCATAATCATAATCATATCAGAATGTTTATGTACTGTTTAATTTCATGTTTCAATAGTTTTTGGACAATTACCGGTTTGATGTAACTATAGCTAATAATTAACTTGTAAGCGAACATAAGCCTGTGATGGTCACATTGAATAGGTCTTACCAATTATCAAAAGCAAAATCTTTGGTATAGTACATTATTTTCAATACGGGTCTTTCTAAATATACCCAACAAATATTTAAGTAAACCCAGCAAATTGTTTACACCCAATGAATTTATAAAATCTTAACTACACCCAGTAAGTTTTTTCATAATAACTTTTTCTTTAGTTAAACCTAGCAACTGTGATCTGACCATGTTGGAATTGATTTTTTATTTAAATTTGTTGTCTGGCACGCACTTCAATAAGCTAACATGCTCTGCATGAGTAACTGTGATTTGACCATGTTGGAATGGATTTTTTATTTAAATTTGTTGTCTGGCGCGCACTTCAATAAGTCAAATAGGTTCTGACATTTTCTAGTGCAAGTTATCAGGTATAATATGTGTCAGTCTAAAGGAGAGATTGTTAGAATCACACATGGACTTGTCGCATATTAACATAAAGTAAATTGATAATTAGCTTAATGTCAAATCTAATTTAACATGGACACAAACTTCAAATCAATACTAGCAACTTAATGAAACAGTGTATCAATTTATTAAAGTTAGTAATCGAATTCTTAGTCTACAAGAAAGACTACAATATAATGAAGTGTTACATTAAGGATCTAACTAGGAGACCTAGTTCCTCAAGAACTACTTTGATGGAAGGTTCTGAGGTCTAGTGATCCTATATAAATAGATGAACATGGTCCATGTTACCACCACGTCAATTTGCATTTGTTCTGTCCATTGAGAAGCAAGGTTGGCAAGTAACAGAAGGCCATATTGAGTGATCATGCTTGCAGTGTTACAGAGATGGAATCCATGTCAGTGATAGCTGAAGGTAAGCCTTGATCCATGAATGGTTGATATCAAGCTTGTATGCATATGATTGTGAGCATGATCGAATTTGGTTTTACACACCACTTTCAAGACAATGTGGGGAAGTACTTTCTACTTGTCATAGATTCGGTCGAGCTGACTGGTTCTGCCTTATTCAGATCCACCTTGAGAGGATTTCATCCCAATGGAATCTGACCTTCTCAAAGTTCCCCAAATAAATAGAATTTCGGCCCGTCTTCTGATGAGAACATGATGTGTCATCTCTCCCAGATCTGCTTTAGGAGGATTTCACCTCACCTAGACCCGTATTGAGGGGATTTCACCTCACCAAGCTTAGATCTGTCTTGAGGAGATTTTGCCTTGAGAAATCTCCCAAATAGGTCGGTCCATTTCTTTATAAACTCATTATTTCCTATGCTAAAATTTTACACTCCCACACATTATCACAGAATACATACCGTAACTCCTATACTAACTACATAAAATTACAATATACACCAAAACTCAGTAACTCCCAGGATGCATATTAGGTAAGTAATATTGACTCACAATGAACTTTCATCGGAATATCTTCTCTACGGTATAAACCAAATCAAGGAGGAAAAAAAATATCAAGATAACATGCGCAGATGGTCAAAATTTTCAGATTTAATTATTAGCAAGAGTTTCTATCTCTATCTACACGTAGTTGGATAACACACGTAATCAACACAAAATTCACAAGCGCAGATGTAGATTATTTTCTAATGGTATGACCATGCTCACGCCGCGGACAAAGACTAATTGGTGGCGGCAATCAGATTTTCTTTTTTACCTTTTGACTTCTGTCTTCATAAAAAATGTTTGCTCAGGTCGACATATTTTTTGGTTACGTGATCCACAAGGTAACAAGGAAAAAAGAAGAAACAAAATCGAGCTGAAGTCATCAGACTCGATCGGTGCCATGGATAATGAGTCGCCTACTCTTCTAGAAAAGAAAATCATACTACGTCTCATGCACCAAGACAAGTTATCCTCCGCCACATGCTTTGAACCTGTTGAAAATTCCAATGCCTCTGCTACAAGTATATCAAAATCTCAATGGCTAATTAAGTCAAGGTGTGCTTGTATCTTCTACTCGATCGGCATCCAAATCTCGATATAAACACTTGGACTAAACTACCAGCTAGCTGCGAGCTCCTAGTTCAATCTCTAATTCAGAGATGATGGTTTGGATTTGGGCTGTAATAATTGCATCGCTTGCTGTTGTTTATGTTCTGGAACCATGGAGAAGCAAGAAGAAGAGGTTACCTCCTGGTCCAAGAGGGTTTCCTATTTTCGGAAGCCTCAACTTGTTAGGGGAGTTTCCTTACAAAGACCTACACGGACTGGCTCAAAAGTATGGTGACATCATGCACATGCGTTTAGGCCTCGTGTCTGCCATCGTCGTCTCCTCCCCTCAAGCTGCTGAGCTCTTCCTCAAGACCCACGACCTTGTTTTCGCAAGCAGGCCACCTCACGAAGGCGCAAAGCACATCTCTTTCGGGCAGAGGAACTTGACCTTTTCCAAGTATGGCTCTTATTGGCGAGACATGCGCAAGATGTGCACCCTCGAGTTGCTCAGCAACCACAAAATCAATTCTTTCAAGGAAATGAGGAGAGAAGAGGTTGCTCTTTTCATAGAGGCCATTAAAGAGGCAGCTGCAACCAGCCACGAACCAGTCAATCTCAGCGCTAAGGTGTCATCTCTTAGTACGGATATGAGCTGCAGGATGGTGTTTGGGAAGAAGTACGCGGATAACGAATTCGATGACAAGGGTTTCAAGTCTGTGATTCAACAAGGCTTGCAATTAGCAGCTGCACCTAACTTGGGGGATTACATCCCTTGTATTGCTCCACTTGACCTCCAAGGGCTCACTAAGCGCATGAAGGCCGTTAACAAGGTGTTTGATGACTTTTTCGAGAAGATTATTGATGAACATCTTCAATCGAGGGATGAGGGAAAGACGAAGGACTTTGTTGATGTAATGCTCAGCTTTATGGGGACTCAAGAATCTGAATACCTAATTGAACGCTCCAATATCAAAGCAATCATTTTGGTAAGTAACTAGCTAGCCATAGACTTGCTTGATGTCCAAGCAGTAAATGCTTGTTAATGTAGTACTTGCGCATAGACTTGCTTCTTCATACTCTACAGTATTTTAACTTTTGCTTCACAGTATCACAGAAATTCTTTGCAGTATTTTCACTCTAGGCTCTAGCCATGACTTTATAATTTTTGGAAAATCGTATAGTATTTCAGAATAGGATATACTCTTAATATTGCCCTTTCAAGATATATCATACTTCGAAATACAATAAAAAATCTCTTTGATTTAACAATGACTAATTATCGGCAGGACATGCTTGTGGCTTCAATGGACACATCAGCAACAACAATTGAGTGGGCCCTCTCTGAACTCATAAAACATCCACAACTAATCAAGATGGTCCAAAAAGAGCTAGAACATGTGGTGGGCATGGAGAGAATGGTTAAGGAATCAGACTTGGACAAGTTGGAGTACCTGGACATGATAGTGAAAGAAACCTTGAGGCTACATCCAGTGGCACCATTGTTGCTTCCCCATGCATCTACTGAAGATTGCATTGTTAATGGTTTCCACATACCCAAAAAATCGCACGTTATTATAAACGTGTGGGCAATCGGGAGAGACAAGCATGCTTGGACCAATGCAGACGAGTTCATACCCGAAAGGTTTGCAGGGAGTAATATAGACCTGAGGGGAAACCACTTTCAGCTTATTCCATTTGGGTCGGGTCGCAGACGTTGCCCTGGAATTGAATTAGGGCTAGTTGTGGTTAAGCTAGTATTGGCACAACTTCTGCATTGTTTCGATTGGGAACTTCCAGATGGTTTGTTGCCCACTGAGTTGGACATGACGGAGGAGTTTGGTTTAACTGTTCCGAGTTCATACCCGAAAGATTTGCAGGGAGTAATATAGACCTGAGGGGAAACCACTTTCAGCTTATTCCATTTGGGTCGGGTCGCAGACGTTGCCCTGGAATTGAATTAGGGCTAGTTGTGGTTAAGCTAGTATTGGCACAACTTCTGCATTGTTTCGATTGGGAACTTCCAGATGGTTTGTTGCCCGCTGAGTTGGACATGACGGAGGAGTTTGGTATAACTGTTCCACGAGCCAAGCATCTGCTGGCTGTTCCTTCTTATCACCTACACAAATAAGAACATATCATCGATCATCATAATCATATCAGAATGTTTATGTACTGTTTAATTTCTTGTTTCAATAGTTTTTGGACAATTACAGGTTTGATGTTACTATAGCTAATAATTAACTGAAAATACCAAACAGAATGATATTGTGCTATTAATCGATAGAACAATTTAACCAAGAAATTATTATATCAAGAAGGACACAGAAATTGCTAACGCAGTGTAAACCTCTCCACTGAGGAAACTTCACTGCGTGGCTTTTAACGTAGCCAACACGAAAGATCAATCAAATATGAATCAAATGAGTTTACAGTATACAAGCACTATGTCAAAAAATGCTTCATACCATACCCCTCAGACGACAGAAGACGTTTTTTCTGTTGTCTGATTTTTTTGAACGTCTTCAGACAACAGATTTAACTATTTA
>BDJD01001147.1:473936-493656 GCA_002564525.1 Rosa multiflora | reverse complement strand
AAAATTTTTTGGGGAAAAATTTTTTTTTTTTTTTTTTCAACAAAAAATTTAATGGGAATTTTTTTAAAAAAAAAAAAAAAAAAAAAAAAACAGCAGATGCCTAGCCTATACCCGAGTTTTCTCAACACTTAGTCAAAAAAACATAAAGTTTCTTTCTCAACCCTAACCACACGACAGCCGACCTCCTCTTCATCACCCTCATCCTCCGCCTCCGCTCCCATCCTCCTTCTCCGGCTCTGGCGCTGGAGCTCCGAGTAACTCCACACTCCCGATCCAGCTTCTCTCTCTCCTTGGAACTTCCAACCCGTCTCGGTGTGAGGCATCTCTGCCTCTCCGGTCTTTCAAGCCCCACCCAGCCCCCACCGACGAGCTCCTTGCCCAGCAACCTGCAACTAGCAAACCCGTCTCCCGGCCTCCGGTCTCCGATCTCTAAGATGCTATGATGTTCCAAGCATGATAATTCTACATATTTTGGAGCTATGACGTTCCAAGGACCACACCTGCAGATCAAGATCAAAGGAAGGAATAAGAAATCAAGAGTGACTAAACTAAAACAGATTTAGTCATTATAGCAAGGTTTTCTTTATGTCTCTTCTGATGTTCTTTAACCTGAATGATAATTATTTTAGGGGGGTGAAATTTGCACACCCCAATTTACATTCTACACACCCTTTCTAATTTTTTAATATTTTCTTATGTCCTCTCATATTTGTTTCCCACATTACCCTTCTTCTCCCACAAGTTAATCCTCCTCTCTAACACCTGGAACGATCTCACAGACCATAGAACACCAAGAACTTCTCACATCTACAGAAATTGAACAGTTGTCTATGTTGATGTAAATCTTTTATCAAGATTTCTTCTTCCTTTTGGATTGAACCACAATCAAGCAGACCCAAAAATCTCAGACAAACAAAGAACAAAAGAAACCCAGAATTCTGTAAATGAAAACGTGAAATAGAGGAGCTTTTCATCAACAACAGCTTCGTCAGCAACGAACCCAGAAACGAATTGACGCATTTTGTCTCTGTCAGAAACATACTCACTCTGCAATACAACATAAATCAAGAATTAATTACTCGATAATCAAGAATCAAGCACGAAAATTTCAATGAAAAATTTTAAAGAAAAAAAATGATTTTCATGATCGCGAATTCAGAAATCAATTTAGAGATTAAGAGGGAAAGACCTGGTGGTAATCTTCGGAAGGAACAACCAAGGCGTCAAGAGGAGGAGAGTGAGACGCCATTAGAGACCTCTGTTCTTCATATGAGAAGAAGTCCGAGCCCACCAACTCTCTCCTCCTCCTTCAACGGCGGCGGCAACGACAACACCACCACGCCGCTTTTGCAGGACACTTCATAGGTGGGACCCGAGCCCGACATGGCTGCGGCGCGCAGCAGCAGCAAGGACGAGTGGACCTGCGAGCTTCAGTTGATTCCCAGCGGTGGTCTGGAGGCCGTGATCGGATCGGGCGGCCGGAGATGCGGCGGGCTTGGATTGGAGGACTTGGAGACCATGCTGTCCGAAACGGCGGCGTCTCCGGGTCAAGACCAGTCGCTGCTCTGGTGGATCTTAGGCGACGTGGACGACGCGTAGTTTGGGCTAAAGCAGCTGTTGCAGAGTCGGAACAACAGTAACTCTCTTGAGTTTGACGGCAATGGGGGTCTGGGAATCGTTGATCAGGGTTCCGGTTTCGACCGCATCGAAAGTAGTGTTTCCTGTCCCAATTTGGGGTTCTCCGGCGGTTCTAGTTTGAATGGGAAAATGGGTTTTGTGCCCAGCTCTTCTGGGCCACTGAATTACAAGGTCTCAAATGTTGGGTTGATGAACAATAATGGCGGCAACAACAACAACAAGTCCAATTTCTCCAATTCATCACTTCCAGTTTCACTGCCTCATGGAATGGTCTATCATAATCATCGGCAGAGTTGTGGAAGAAGAAGGGAAAACTTCTGGGAGAAGAAGGGTAATATGGGAAACAAATATGAGAGGATATCAGAAAATATTAAACAATTAGAAAGGGTGTGTAGAATGTAAATTGGGGTGTGCAAATTTCACCCCCCCCTTATTTTAATATCACCTCAAAGTTGGACATTAATTTTGACCACAGGTTGGATGTTTCAATAAATGCTTATTATAGCGTAAGCTTCCAGAATCATCAATGGGCTCAAAATCTGTGGATTTTAGGAGTAAAACTTATGTCACAATTTATGATCAGTTTCCTTCTATACTCACTAACTCGTTGAGTGATACAAATTGTGATAAACGGCAGTTGTAATCATTGACAGAGACAGAGGGAAACCCAAATGGAATTAATTCACATGGATCAACAAAATGCAGAAGACACCAAAATGATTCAGCAGTGGGTGCCTATTTATACATATTGGAGTTGATAATTCACAAATCCGAATGAATTGCGCTCAAGCTATATATATTAAACCAAACTAACTATTTCAACAACGAAGTAGAGAAGCAAAAATATGAAAGATTAGGGTATGTGCAAAAGACCGGTGTAACCTTTCAGAAATGCAAGCTTTGCCTGAGAAAGAGTGCAAGAGAGTTGAACGCTTGGAACCTATAAGACCCCGCCGAGCTGATGAAGAAGGACAGCCGAGTGCATATAGATTACCAATAGTATTAACATGAAGCAATTACCAATAAAATCATTCTTCTAAAATGACCATATATTTTCAATAGTATAGTAAAATGTCATTGTGGAGAGCATAGAGATTACCTCCACCTGTGCAGCTGCCGCTTTATACTGTCGTTTGGAAGCCATCACTTAAAATCTGTCAACAGCAGAGGCTGCCAAGTTAGAGAAAAAGTATTGCCATGAGAATGAATTTTACTCTACACAACTTTCTCAGAATCAATATATATCTTCTAATCTAACTAACTTTGATATGAACAGGTAATTTTAATACACTCCGAACCATTGTAAGCGTAAGTCATTGTACCAAAATAAATGCACTAAAACTTTAAAAGACTAAATCTAACAACTAACCTATCATGGTCTGACTATGAAGAGCAGCAATGGTGGTTTGTTATATGCTTCTTTGCAAAATCTAACTTTTTTATGTCACGACATCTCTCTTGAACCATTGTCTTACTCTGCTCAGCCTTTTGATTTGTGGACTTTATACATGAGTTTCTGCCTTAGAAGATCACAAAAGAAGTAAATCAATCAAGACAAAGTGTGAAACGTGAGGAATCTCATTCCGCTAGTGGACAGAAACACTTACGGTTACAGCTTATTAACAGACCTCCACGGCTCGTGTAGCACTAGCAAGATCTTCATTGGCGTTGGTCCCTGAGTAACATTTACATATTTAAAAAAATATAATTAGGTTTAGCTTTAACTCTTTAAGTAACAATAAGAGACAAATGCAAGTGTCTTATTATACTCAGTAAAAATCAATAAGCATGAAAGAAGATATCTTACTTTTTCATCTTCCTCAGGTAACTTTTGTACTTCATCGGGACATAAGCTTCATAGAGTTTTCTGTGATGCTTTAACTGAAATACAAAAGACAAATGTATAAATAAATGCGCACCATGAAGATAACATGCATCAGAAGAAATCTTTCATTTGAAATTGAAAATCAAAAGAAAGACAGAGACAAATAAAAGGCTACCCTAGTGCTACTCTAGAGAATCATATGCCTGCCACACGATCCAGATAATAGGATTTGCATATCCTCAATTACATCAAGACAATTTAAACAATTGCTCAAAGAAACAATTTCCAAAGCTAGTCAAGCCTAACAGTAACTAAACTAAGGTAAAGAAGTGCCTATCAGGGGAAAGAGCTGACATAAGTGAAAATACCAAACAGAATGATATTGTGCTATTAATCGATAGAACAACTTAACCAAGAAATTATTATATCAAGAAGGACACAGAAATTGCTAACGCAGTGTAAACCTCTCCACTGAGGAAACTTCACTGCGTGGCTTTTAACGTAGCCAACACGAAAGATCAATCCAATATGAATCAAATGAGTTTACAGTATACAAGTTGTGTTGTTCATAACAAACACATTCACTAAGCAACAATTGCTAACTTGATTTACAACTGATCTAACGTCTACTCGATTATCAATCTATCAACTCTAATCAAACAACTGATCTTCCTTGTTCTCAATATCTCACTGATCTTTGAGAATGATTTATGAAAGCAATAGACAACACTCACATGAGAGACACGGAACCAATAATGAGAGTTTTCAGAAAATGGTTTTAACAAAGAAAAACTGATGGTTCAAGAGTGAACAAATTTGTATGCATGAAAACCAAAAACCTAAACTTGTATTAGTTTCGAAACCTTTTATACAGGAGGAAAACTCCCCCTCAATCAAATCTTTTCTTTTATCATCAAATAAGATAGATATAGAAAGATATCAAAAACTGAAATCAATGTTTCCTGTTTATTTGTTATGCATGCAAAAAGTCTTTAATGCAAAATGCACCAAATCAATTTAATAGACAAGTAAATCAATTTAAATTATGAACATGATTTGGAATGAATATATTTTAAACTCGAGATCAGTGAATCAATTTTGCTTGATCGCATCTTCCTCTTTGTTTCCTTGAAGCTCCGGTTTCATTGTGACAATGGGAAATCATGTATTGAATGGTAATTGCCCAATATACTTACAATCTCCCCCTTTGGGCATTCCCATTCAACACATGATTTTTCATCTTTTTGTCCTGCATGTTAGTTTTCACAGATAAACACTAATCACTAAAACAAAGAGTGCTACTTGGATTAAGAAATCGGTTTCCATCCTTTTCCAGATCCAAGCAACTAATGCAGTTATCACATAATAATAATAATCATCCAAAAATAAGCATCCCAAGTAGTCTGTGCTTATGCACTTACAAATTCAAAACCAAAATAAATATTGTTCATGAAAAATTGAAATGCAGAAAATAAAAAGATGTGTAAAGTTGAAAGTTTTTACTTCTCCCCCTTTGAATGGGAAGGCACATCAAATTCTTCCATGAGTTTGGTCACATTATCTTGAAATTCCTCACTGTCCATTGTATCACTGCTGTCCTGCTCGGGGGCATCGGGCTCCGGGGGAGGCATGGAAGGACCAGGAGCGCCAAACCTCGGAGGGTGGCGCTGCAGATTGTGGACTTCCTGGAGGAGATTGGTCAGAGTGTGATTGGTGCGAACAAGAAGAGAGTGCATGTCATCCATGTCGGTGGTGAGACTTGCAATCCGCCAGTCAGAGACCAAAATGAGGTCGCGAAGACTCTCAAGAGAAACAACAGAAGGTGCACTAGAAGGAGTTGTACGAAGAGGAGGACTCCTGTTGCGTTCTCGTTGCATGCCGGGATGGAGAACACCCGCTCGGGCTGCAGCCTGGCACCCCTCCTCTGGAGGAGGAAGGCGCCGATGGCCTCCGCGACGAGGAGTGATCTTTGTGTGAACCATGATGATAGTAACAGTTTTTTGAAGGAACCTGCCCACAGAGACAACCAAGAGTAAAATCCGAGGGAGACAAGAGAGGTGATATATATTGAAGTAGTAGGTTTAGAGAAAACCAAAGGACACACCGATTGGAATAACGTCTCAAAGGGAAGAGGAATTATGACAATTTAGTTCTCCGAGATACACGCATGAAAATTATTTCTCCCCCTCAACTTAGGCTTAATCAATAGGAATGTAAGTGCAACTAGATGGCAAACAAGAAGGAAACCGAAGAGACAAAAATATTCCCATAATCTGCAATTATATCACATGATTGTTTCCTTCGCTAAGTATCAAGACATTAAATGCAGTTGTCATATCGAAGAGAAGAAATAGCATAGTTTAATCACAGAGAGCACAAATCACGTAGTGAAAGGAACATATTTTAGAGCACGAAGCATGATGTATTCTATCAACAAATGAATTGGTACTCATATTCAGACCTTAGGGAGTAAATCTGTGATAAAAGTGAGTAGAGCCTGTATATGGGGCTAAGAAACAAGTTTAGTGAGAGAGAGAAGGAGTGAAGCAAGAGAACTAAACACGTGAACGAAGCTCAAGAAATCTCCGTAGAAGGAGTAGGAACCATTGTTCCAAAGCACAAAATGTATTTGAGTCATAGACTTCTTTAATTTTGTGACACATAGAACTCATGTAACAAGACTCTTCTCAGCAACTCCCAGAACAGATGTTCTTAGGGTACTAAACATAACAAGGATGCTCCATGGAGAGAGTCTCGAGTAGTCGTCTGCATTATTTTATTTTACGTGCACAGATCACTCACCAGCTCGTTTCTTGCAAACCTTAGAAAGTTCACCACAACTAAGGCCTGATTACTAGGAGAGATGGGATAGAATTATCCATTCTGGTTTCTTACAAATCCTAGAAAGTTCACCACAACTAGGACCTGATTACTTTGAGAAGAGGGAATGAATCATTTGAGTAGTTTAATTAGTTCGCTTATTTCACTGAATCTCTTTTGACAGTAAACAAGGAGCATGCCACCACATAAGCTCTAAGTGAAAGTGCATATGAGAATTAACTGACTAAGATACGAACCATGAGTACACAATATTTGTCCAGAATAAGACATGACAATAATGTTCAGAGTATATGTACAGGTCACTAATGACAGTGGTCAAAGTACACTAAGATCACAATGTTCTCTCTCAACAGTGGACAAAAATTAGAGTGCCTTAATACTTAGAACATATCCCCAAAGCATTTCTTAACATTTCAAACCTAGCAGTGTCAAGAGGCTTAGTGAACAAATCAGCAAGTTGACTCTCAGTGGGCACAAAACTTAACTCAAGTATATTTTGCTCAACCAAATCTCAAATAAAGTGATAGCGAAGATCAATGTGTTTTGTTCGAGAGTGTTGAACAGGATTTTTTGGAATATTGATAGCACTTGTATTATCACAGAAAATAGACAACTTACATTGAGAGATGCCATAATCATGAAGCATTTGCTTCATCCAGAGCATTTGTGTGTAGCAGCTCCCAGCTGCGACATATTCAGCTTCAGCAGTAGATAGAGAAATGCAGTTTTGTTTCTTGCTGTGCCAAGCAACAAGATTGTTCCCAATGAAGAAACAACCTTCAGAGGTGCTTTTTCTATCTTTTAAGTTTCCACCCCAGTCAGCATCAGAATAGCATGCAATTTCTACGTTAGTGTCAAAGGTGTAGAAAATGCCGCAGTTAATTGTACCTAAGATATATTGGATGATCCTTTTGACAGCTTCCAAGTGTGATTCTTTGGGATTTGCTTGAAATCGAGCACACACTCCCACACTGTATGAAATATCAGGTCGACTGGTAGTTAGATACAGTAAGCTTCCAATCATGCTTCTATAGAGAGTGGAGTCGATTGATTTTCCATTTAGATCCTCGCTCAGTTTTGTAGTGGTGCTCATGGGATTTGTAACCACTTTCTTGGATTCAAGTCGAAAATTCTTGACGAGATTCTCAGCATATTTGGTTTGAGTGAGAAAGATACCTGCATCAAGTTGCTTCACTTGCAGTCTAAGGAAAAAGGTTAGTTCACCACACATGCTCATTTCAAATTCACTTTCCATGACCGATTGAAGTTCATTGACAAGATATTTAGACGTAGAACCAAAGACAATGTCATCAACATACACCTGAGCTATGATAAGATCATTTTTCACATGTTTTACAAAGAATGTTTTATCAATTGATCCTCTTGTGTACCCTTTTTCCACCAGATGTGTGGATAGCCTTTCATACCAAGCTCGTGGAGCCTGCTTTAAACCATACAGGGCTTTCTTGAGTCTATAAACATGATTTAGGTTATGTGGATCTTTGAAACCTTGAGGTTGTTCCACATAGACTTCTTCCTGCAACACACCATTCAGAAAGGCAATTTTGACATCCATTTGAAACAGTTTGAATCTTAGGTGACAAGCAACAGACAGAAGCAATCTCACTAATTCTAATCTTGCAACAGGGGCAAAAGTTTCATCAAAGTCAAGATCTTCAATCTGTGAATAACCTTGTGCTACTAGTCTAGCTTTGTTTCTGATTACATTCCCTTTTTCATCACTTTTATTTCTGAAAATCCACTTAGTGCCTATTATATTACAGTTTCTAGGTCTTGGTACCAAGTACCACACATCATTCCTAGTGAATTGATTTAATTCTTCCTGCATGGCACTAATCCAGTCATCATCTAGTAGGGCTTCCTTGATATTCTTTGGTTCAATTAGGGAAACAAACCCACACTGAGATATGACATTCATTGCTATTTGATTTTTTGTGTTAAAACAAAGTAAAGCATTACCTCGTCTTACCTCATCTATACTTACCTGTGGAGCAGTTTGGCTTCTGGTTTTGAGACCATCTGAGATTTGTCCAAGAATATCTTGACGAGAATGATCCTTTTGAACTTGCTTGAACCCTCTTTTCACTTGAGGAGCTGACTCAAAGATGTTGTCAGCATTCTCTCCCTGTTCATCAGTAGTTGATGTGTCTTCTGATTCTGATCTGAGAGTAGGTGATGTTTCTGCAAAAGTTTCCTCCTGTCTAATGTATGAATCATCAATAGACACATTAATAGATTCCGTAACAATCCTGGTTCTTTTGTTATAGACTCTATATGCCCGACTATTAATAGATTATCCAAGGAAGATACCATCATCGCTTCGAGCATCAAATTTTCCGAGTTGCTCTCGATCTCTTAATATGTAGCACGGGCTTCCGAACACACGAAGGTGGTTTATGTTTGGTTTCTTACCTTTCCACATCTCATAAGCTGTTTGGTCAGTTCCAGGTCTCAAGAAGACTCTATTGATGGTGTAACATGCAGTATTGATAGCCTCAGCCCAAAAGTTCGAGCTTAGACCAGCAGAATGCAGCATTACCCTTGCCATGTCTAACAACACTCTATTTTTGCGCTCAACTATTCCATTTTGTTGTGGAGTGATCGGGGTTGAAAACTCATGGGAAACACCTAACTCATGAAAGTAGTTAGCAAAAGCAGCATTTTTAAACTCAGTTCCATTATCTGACCTTACTCTTACTAAGCACATGTTTATGGACTGTTTTTCAATTATTATTCTTTGGTTTAAGCCCTTGAATGATTCAAAGGTTTCAGCTTTGTCTCTTAGGAAATTAACCCAAGTGTACCTGCAGAAATCATCAACGATCACAAGTATGTATCTCTTACCTCCAATGCTTTCTATTTGAGCTGGTCCCATAAGGTCCATATGCAGCAGTTCCAATACTCTTGTGGTAGTGGCAGCGTTTATTATTTTATGAGGGGATCTGGCTTGCTTACCGATTTTGCATTCTCCACATATCTTGTCGGTCTTATCACTTAGTGATGGTAGACCTCTGACACACTGCTTAGTGGATAATTTGAGTAGATCCTGATAGTTTACATGTCCCAGTCTTCTGTGCCATATTTCAAAGGTTTCTTCGGCAGATCTCACAGACAGGCAATCCTGTGCATTTAGAGATTCATTAGATTGAATGTGATAACCATTATCTGAAGATCTTTTACCTCTCATAACATTTTCTCCCTTTTTATCGAGAATCACACATCTTTGCTTGTTGAACCAAACATCCTCATAATCATCATCCAAGTGACTGACACTTACTAGATTGGCATTCAAACCTTCTACATACAAAACATTTTTTAGATTAGGAATTCCAGGAGTATTGACTGTTCCTCATGCAAGTATTTTTTCTTTTCTTCCATCGCCAAAAGTCACTGAACCAGTAGTGCTTTCATCTTCGAATGAGATAAACCAAGCTTTATCTCCAGTCATGTGTCTGGAGCAACCACTGTCCACATACCAGAAATCCTTTCGCTTGTCTGCCAAGGCAGTGAGTGCTACCAGGCAGGTTGCCTCAACATATGTTGAAGAATTATCTGTACTTACACTTGTCATGAGACATATATCATTAATAGAATCAGAGTGATTAGGACGATGATTATTCAAGTCCTTTCTAATCCAGACAGGTTTATCTCTATTTTGCATGTTTGCTTTAGTAATCAGGTTAGCCAATTTGTTGATAAGCTCTTTCTGCTCTTTAAGCTCACAATGTAAAGATTTTACAGATAACTTTTCCTCACCAGATGGAATTGACTTATGTCTCTCATTACATCTTGGTCTGATATGTCCTAATTTACCACAGTAATGACATGTAGGAATAAAGGACTTAAGAGTTGCATACCTGTTATGATCAGTCGGAAGCATTTGATTCATCCTTACATGAGTGACATTCTGAGAGGATTTTGGTTCCTTGTCAGCCCTTGTGATAGTGTCCTTGATGACTTGGGTGCTTGGATCACTTTTCTCTACTTCCGAATTGGATTCTCTCACAAAGTGTGTGCCTTTGGAGCTTTCTCCAGAATATCCAAGCCCGAATGTATCATGATGGGCTTTTCCGGAGCTGAACAACCTAGATGCTGTTGCAGAGCTTATCTCAAACTTTGTGAACTTCTCTTGAGCGGACTTCAGCTCTTTCTGCAATGATTCATTTTCAGTTAGTAGATTTAAGTTTAGAGCATGTTGTCCTTTTACCTCAAGTTCAAGAATCTTGATTTTGTTCTTCAGTTCAGCACATTGTATATTCCAGGTCTGGGAACTTTTGTCACTTTGTGAGTTCTGCAGTTCTTCTATGAGTTTGTTCCTTTCTTGTTCCCAAGTGTTTTGAGAAGTCCTCCATACAAGTTCCAACTTCTCATTTTTAGCTTTCAACAACACAATTTCATCCTCCAAACCTGCATTTTTGATTAATGTCGCTTTTGACGCTTTATAGAGTTGTTTGCAGCGGACATTGGTCTCATCATCTGAGAATTCTTCATCACTTTCAGATTCAAGTGAAAGAGACGATACAAAGGCAACATTTTCGACCTCCTGATGTTCATCATCACTCCAAATCGAGAGGAGGGATTTATTGTTTCTATTTCCATGCTTCTTGTTACCACAATCAGTAGAAATATGGCCATAGCCACCATATTCATAGCATTTTATTTTTCCAGATTTATTTGCTCTAAAATTTCCTTTAGCGTTGTTATCATTGTTAACAAAATTTTTCTTGGGAGCATTGAAACTTTGAGAGGAGGATTTATTTCTAAGGATTTTTTTGAACTCTTTGGTCAGAAGAGCAAGATCAAGTGGTTCATCTTCCTCTTCTTTCCCTTTCACAGCCTTGAAAGCCACACCTTTGGATTTCTTTTTCTTTTCAGGTTTTAGTCTTAGTTCATAAGTTTTCAGATTTCCAATGAGTTCATCCAAAGGGTATTCATCAATGTCAAAAGAGTCCTCAATACTAGTGACTTTAGAGTGGAACTTTTCTGGTAAGGCTCTAAGTATTTTCTTGACAACCTTGTCTTCATCAAAAGGGGCACCTAGACTACGACATTGACCAGTAATCTTTAGGATTCTACCATGAAAGTCATCCACAGTTTCATCATCTCCCATGGTCATAGTTTCAAATTCATAAATCAAACCTTGCAGTTTTTGTACACGTACCTTTTTGTTTCCTTCATATGTAGTCTGCAGCAGATCCCAAGCTTGTTTTGCAGTGTCGCAGTGACTGATCCTTAGCTTTTCACGTTCAGAGAGAGCAGTGAAAATGCTATTTTTTGCTTTGAAGTCAGCTTGAAGGTCACGCACTTCTACTTCAATCCAGTCCTTCTGTGGCTTAGGAATAGAGACTAATGAGCCCTCGCCTTTACCTGGAATTGTTGGCGTCTTCCAGCTATTTTCCACAATGTTCCATACATGTTCATCTTGCGCATACAAGTATGATTTCATGTATATCTTCCATTGAGTATACTTTTCACATCCTCCATCAAACCATGGGGGACTATTAACAGATCCACCAGCAGCCCAATCTCGATGTTGTTCCATCGTCCCTGCGATCTACTAGAATAATCTAGAACCCGCTCTGATGCCAAATGAAAATACCAAACAGAATGATATTGTGCTATTAATCGATAGAACAACTTAACCAAGAAATTATTATATCAAGAAGCACACAGAAATTGCTAACGCAGTGTAAACCTCTCCACTGAGGAAACTTCACTGCGTGGCTTTTAACGTAGCCAACACGAAAGATCAATCCAATATGAATCAAATGAGTTTATAGTATACAAGTTGTGTTGTTCATAACAAACACATTCACTAAGGAACCATTGCTAACTTGATTTACAACTGATCTAACGTCTACTTGATTATCAATCTATCAACTCTAATCAAACAACTGATCTTCCTTGTTCTCAATATCTCACTGATCTTTGAGAATGATTTATGAAAGCAATAGACAACACTCACATGAGAGACACGGAACCAATAATGAGAGTTTTCAGAAAATGGTTTTAACAAAGAAAAACTGATGGTTCAAGAGTGAACAAATTTGTATGCATGAAAACCAAAAACCTAAACTTGTATTAGTTTCGAAACCTTTTATACAGGAGGAAAACTCCCCCTCAATCAAATCTTTTCTTTTATCATCAAATAAGATAGATATAGAAAGATATCAAAAACTGAAATCAATGTTTCCTGTTTATTTGTTATGCATACAAAAAGTCTTTAATGCAAAATGCACCAAATCAATTTAATAGACAAGTAAATCAATTTAAATTATGCACATGATTTGGAATGAATATATTTTAAACTCGAGATCAGTGAATCAATTTTGCTTGATCGCATCTTCCTCTTTGTTTCCTTGAAGCTCCGGTTTCCTTGTGACAATGGGAAATCATGTATTGAATGGTAATTGCCCAATATACTTACATTAACTCGTAAGCGAGCATAAGCGTGTGATGGTCACATTGAATAGGTCTTACCAATTACGAAAAGCAAAATCTTTGGTACAATACTTTATTTTCAGTACGGGTCTTTCTAAATGTACCCTACTGATTAACGAAAATCAAAATTGGGAGAGAAATGAGTAGTGCTTTAATTTATAAAGAGGATTACAAGACATAGAATCAGAGTTGTACAAGGAAAGATAATCGTACAATTAATCTGATATCTATGAATATCTCTAATTCTAAACCCTATTACAACTAGGTCAAGTAACCTAGAGTTTGAGCCAGACACATATTCTGGATTTACTTGAACACTCTCCATTGTGTCGCCCAAACGTGGTGCTCCTCTCGTTGCCTCATTAAAAACCTTGCCGAGTAACAAAAACCCTGTTGGACAAAAATAACCTCGGTCGAAGGGGAAAAAGAGCACAACACACTCTTTACGTTTCGAGACCATACATGTAGACATCTCCCCCTGATATCTGCATCTCCTCCTAATGACTAGGGTCATGAGAGTTCGTATAACTTCCGCAAATGATGCTACCAACATGTTCCTCGAAAGTGGAATTTAGGCAATGACTTAGTGAGCAAGTCTGCCATACCCTCTAATCGAACCTTGTTCACTTTGATCTTAAAGAGAGTCTGTTGTTACTAATTATTCTTGGTGTTGTTGCTTTTGATGTAGCCTTGCTTCATTTGTTCAAAACAAGCAGCATTATCGTAAATGCTCGTAGGCTCATCTATGGTAGACTTCAAACCACAATTGTTCAAACATTCGTAATTATGAATCCAATCCATAAACATTCACGAACCACTTAGTGAGGAGCAATAATCTCTGCATGGTTCAAAGATATAGCGACTAGGGTCTGTTTTGTAGACCTCCAAGCTATCACGGTCTTTACCCATGGTGAACACTTAACCAGTTTGGGAATGACCTTTGTGTGGGTTAGAGAGATACCCAACATCAGCAAAACCTTTCAAAACACATGTCGTTTTGGGATGGGCATAAAGGACCCAGGCTAATGTTGGCGGAGTTCCTGGTGTGTGATGGGTCCGAATCCATCGTCTCTCTGTAGGGATAGAACAAGCCCATATCAATCGTACATCTCAAGTATCGAAAGATATTTCTTACACCAATCCAATGGCGTCACATTGGTGTAGAGCTATATCTTAGCTAACAAGTTCACTGCAAATGAGATGTCTGGTCTTTTGCATTGAGCTAAGTACAATAATGCGCCTATTGTACTTAAGTAGGGAACTTTTGCCTCTAGCACATCTTCATCATCATCCTTCCGAAGAGGGTCCTTTTTCGGACCAAGACTATGGACGATCATGGGGGTGCTTGAAGGCTTGACCTTGTCAAAATGCCTAAGCATCTATCAACACGATACTCAAGTTCCAAACCGAGACAAAATCGTGTTCTCCCAAAATCCTTCATCTAAAAATCAGATTTCAAGTGTTCAACGGTTTCCCTTAACTCTTTAATGGCTTCCAATGAAGATCATGTCCAACATGAACCACGATAGAATCCAAAACTTGTTATGGAAACGCCCGGGCATATCCCTTCCCAATCAAGTAGTCACTTTAGTAATCGTTTCAACCTTATTGTAAACGCGCTCCATGGTCTAGAGCCACTTGACTTGGATAAATGATGTTCGCCATGAACTTTCATGTATATTCCGTATCTAGATCCCCATAGAGATACGTAGTGACCACATTTGTAAGTTGCATGTTCAGCTATTCGGAAACTACCAAACTGACAGGGTAGTGGAGTGCAATGACATCCATTACGAGAGAATATGTCTCATCGTAGTCGATTCCAGGGTGATTTGTGAGAAGCCTTGCGCCATAAGGTGAGATTGCCATCTCTTTTTCTCATCACGCTTTCTAACGAAGACCCATTAGTCAATAGGTTTTATGTTAGGAGGTGTCGGCATCACTGGCTCAAAAACCTTCCTCTTCGTTAGAGAATCCATCTTAACATGGATCACATCTTTCCATTTAGGCCAAATTTCTCTGCGCTGGCATTCATTCATCAACGGAGCGTGGTTCAATATCATCAGACTCAACAAACTCATGCGTAACAAAATGCGCGATTACATCATCAATCATGATGGAGTTTTTATCCCACGTCTCATGTACAGTAGTGTAATTTTCATAGAGCTCTATATTCTCATGAATAGGTTCTGACGTTGAGGCGTCCCCAACGATAACCATAATCCGGAAGATTCTCATGAGACGGATTTTGAGTCTTGATGATCAAAAGATTGGAATGTGCCAAACTATCCTTTGAACCCACCAGCCTCCCACACATCTTAGCTGGGGCCATGGCCTATAACGCTAGAGTGCCACTCTCTTTAGCGTTGGCGCCATGCATGCCTACCTCCTTGTAGGGTGACGCTACGTCCTCTCGTAGGGACGTCCTTCCTTGCAGGTATATTTGCAGTAGATGTGTGATCTCGTCACTTTAACAGGGATCGAGATGAGACATAGTGGGGACAAGCTACGACAAATCCTATCATCCCTGTTGAACATTTGTGTTCTTATCTCCCCCTAACGATGGGAAGACTGTCTCATCAAAGTGACATCCGCAAATCTAGCGGTAAGGAGATCGCCTAGCAAGGGCATTAAATGGCGGACGATTGTTGGAATCTCAAATCCAACGTAGATGCCCATTCGTCTGTAAGGACCTATCATAGTGCGTTGTGGCGGCAGAATTGGCACATAAATGGTTCACTCAAATGTGCGTAAGTACGATACTTGTACCCAGTCAGTAGCTGTAACACAAAGGTAGATTGAGTGGCGGTGGATCGTAGACGAATTAGCATAGTTGCATGCGATATTACATCACCCCAAGAGGATATAAGGAGATTAGTCCGCATTAACAATGTCCGCCTACCATCGTAGTCATTTATGCCAGACCAATTGGGTGTGTTTATGGGAATATGATGTCCAACATCAGTCCCAATGCAATAACCATCGAAAGTCTTCGATGTAAACTCTCTAGCATTGTCAAATCCAATTGATTAAATAGGATGATCCGGGGAGTGAGCCCGTTGTCATATGATATGTGCTAGGAGTGTAGCATAAGTAACATTTACAGGTAGACATTAGCACAACACGTGACCAGCGTGTTTGCATGTCAACCAACATCATGAGATATTTAAACGTCCGCAAGTTGGTTGAACTAGTCCACAGAATCCCCACGGATTCTATGTAAGAACAGAATGAGTATGTTCATTTCCTTCACATAGGACGGTCTCAGTCCTAATTTCCCTAAGGAACATGCTTTGTAAATTGAGTGATATGCCTTAGAAGTAACTAATGAGAATTGTGGTTGGGCCTGAGCGTCTGAAACGCTATTTGAAGCAAAGTTGGTGATTGCAACATCACCTAGGGTGCCATCACCTAGGGTGCCATCACCATGATGGACACCATCTATGGTGTCATGGATAGGGATGGGGGTGGGTGCCCTAGGTAGCGGCAGCGGTCATACTTAGTCTAAGAATCAACTTTGGATTCATGCTTCATTTCGCTCGAAAGAATGGACGTCCATGTAAAGTCTTTAGTAGACGGATCATCATATCATGACTAGGATAACCAATTGATGTGCTCATATTTTCCTATATATTTCTTTGCCTCTCAATCTTAGTATTTATGCTTAGTCCTCCTTATTTCGAGTCATTTATATTGTTATAGTGTTTTTGTAGGTTTGTCTCTTAAAGAGAAGAAAAGAAGCTAAAATGAGTTAAGTAGGATTGAAAGACGCCCAGGTTCCAGAATCTGCCTGTGCATAACATCCAAATTCTCCGAATTACTGGGAGTTACTCAGATGGAATCAGACAATGATCCTTATACCATTGGAAAGCTACGGATGTCTAGTTTTTGTAGAATTTTTCGGATCTCTATTTCGATACTTCTAGAGAAAGTTATGATTATTTGAGTGAAGATAGGTCAGAACAGGAAATCCGCTCTGGAATTTACAAACATTCGTGGAGAACTCAAGTTCCATGGCACAAGATTGTCAATCCTAACGTTTCAAGGAAGTTAATTCAGATGAAGATTAAATGATGAACTTATTCCTACTTCTACAACAGATATTTCAAGGTTTTCCCATTCCAAATGAAGAAAGGAATCTATTCCCTAGTTTTACAAGGAAACATGAAGCCAAAGATGAGCAAAAATCATCCCTATATAAGGGAGCACGAATTTTACATGAAAAGGGAGTCTCGGAGCACATTGAAGATGCCTAAGGAGCGGAGACGACTCATCCATCTTCCCTTTCTTTTCCCTTTCCATTCTTTTTATGTTTTTCCTATATTTTTTCTAGTTATCTTTTGTTAAACATTTTCTAGGGTTAGGATGATGCCCTATCATGATTGTTTATGTACTTTGATGTTTTATTGATGGATTTATAGTTTTTTTTTTATGATGAATTCTTAATCACTAATTGAATTGATGCTTTATGTTTAAGTTCTTTGATTGATCAACTTAGGGCTTTGCATACAGTAATTGGAAGACAAATTTGAAGTAGAGATGCAATATAATTTGATTAGCTTCTTGTGATTAAGTGTGGTAAATTACATTATTACTTGAGAAAGACTAATAGTTTACTTGATTCCCTTGTTTTCTAAAGCATAATGAGTCTTGCATGTTAAATTTATACCTGAGAAGGATAAACTGCATAGTTAGGATATAAGATCTTTACCCGAGAGGGAGAGCATCATACACTTAAGGAAAACTATGGTCTAGAGTACCTGAGAAGGACTTAGATAAGGGAATTATCATCTAGAGAAATAAAAGAATCTGTTAATTGCATTGAAACATAAATAGGATTGTTAGTGGTTGATTCTGAAACCCTAGGTTTTATCATTATTTGTTTGTTTGTTTGTTTCTTTAATTCTCAAATTATTTACTTAGTCGAAAACCCAAAAAACCATATCTTCTTTAGTTGTATTGTTTATATGATTTTGTGTTTGGATTAATTAGCTTAAGATTTAAATTGATCATCAATCCTCAGTTGGAACGACCTCGTACTTGCAAACTATACTAACGACGAATCGTGCGCTTGCGAGTTTTAATTAAAATTTCACAATACCTATCCTGTCATGACAAAGCCAATATGTGTCTAAATCCAAGAGATCTTTTCTCATAACTCTATTGGATTTAATATCTCGACTAGTGACATAGAGTCCACTAGAGACACATAAACTTCTCTAAGATGCGCCTTTGTTCGCAATTGTTAGAGGCATTGCAAATGAATTCATTTCCGTTCTCTACATGCATTTTCGCATGGAATCCGTTGGCTATTCATAGGTGCAATTTGCCCTAGGAGCATAGACAGTTTCTGTGACAGTAATCAAGGTGCCATTTGGCAAGGGGAACTTGGGTCATTCCATGTCCTTGAATTAATATTGATGGCCTAGTCATCGTAGTCACATGGTAATGTGGTCAGAATCAAAATGGAGTCATCATGAAAAGAACTCGAAATTTTATTCATAAGTCAACGGAGTACATCATTGTCTCTTAACCATTAGGAGAATCTAATCCAAATGCTAGCTAATGCAAAACAAAGGTAGTCGTTTGACTTCATTCGGTAACTCCAAAATAAATATGACCAGGTGAGTAGAGAGATGTCTGTAGAGCTGAGCTCGCTTAAGTACCACTTATCTCAAAACCTTCCTAGACATCATACTCATTTTGGAAGGGCCTATGTAAAGAAAAACCAAACCAATGGCATTTACTACAAAGTATATGGTAATTGCTTATTATATCTCTTGAAAAAATAAAGACTCAAACAGAATTGGCGATCTATTGATCCCAGCCAGATTTATAGTCTTCAACCCTTCACTCTAGATCATCTTCTTGATCTTCTTGTTCCACATAGTGAGCTTCTCTTGCTTCACAATATACTTTGTAGGCGGTGACAATTTCTTTACGAGCTCTACAAATATGTGTCCAATGACTGGATACTCCACATCGAGAACATACATCTCTTTACTCAGACTCCGTTGATTGAGGCGCTTTGAAAGGGTTATTTAGATGGCTCTTAGTGTTGGTGGCACCACCAACATGGCTAGAGGTGTTGCCTCCCTCTCTTTTTGCACGTTGACCTCTTCGATTTTGTGTTCACCTATTTTAACGGTTACCTTCCCAAGTAGAGCGATTATATGGACCAGAACGTCTAAAAGTATCCCTAAGATTAGGGTTGCGCTCTTGGGCCCCTCTCCTAGGGGCGCGACTCTAATTGGATTCCTGAATATGCTCTTTTTCGACGGGTCTCGAATTATAGTTCTTCACAAGGATGTTGTCATACTTTTCAGCGACATTCATAGCTCCAACAAGCTCATGAAACCTAGTGATCCATCTTGCAGTAACATCGATTCAATAGTTCTTAGCAACCATCAATGCAGAGACGGGGAAGGTAGAAAGAGTCTTCTCAATCAACATCGCATCTGTGATCTCTTTACCATAAAATTTCATTAAGGATTTAATGCGAAGTGCTTCCGAGTTGTAGTCAAGAATTGACTTGGATCACATAAGCGGAGGCTATGCCATCTCATTTCACTATGCCAAAAAGGCCTTCAGACGACACTACTGTTCTGTCGTCTGAACGAACAAAAATGTGTCGTCTAGTACGGTGTCGTCTCTTGGGGGCATCAGACGACATAAGTGTTCTGTCGTCTGAAAAATCAGACGACATAAAAAACTAAAAATCTTGTGTTGTCTGATGAGTTTTGCATTTTGGGAACATTGTGATATGTATCTTTAAAAGCATTCAAACAATAGTTTTGTATTGTCGGATAAACAAAACAACACAATATTTTTTAAATACTATTGTGTGAAGCATATTTGCAAGACTTATTTGTGTGGTCTGAATGCCCTTAAATAAGAAATATGAAGACTCATATGTAGTGTCTTCTCTCATACAACTTCAATTAAAGGTTGTGC
>BDJD01001147.1:437945-466231 GCA_002564525.1 Rosa multiflora | reverse complement strand
ACATTCAGACAACATTTAAATGTTGTCTGAATGTCACAACATTTTTCAGTCAACTAGGGCATATCTATTTGAGAGGGAAAATACTCAATCAACTTTTGGAAATCCCTCCAAATTTGAGATAGAAAATCACCACCTTCTACAACTACACAAATGTGTTGTCTGAATGCTCACCATTTTTTCAAATTAAACCAGTGTGGTTTTAGTGTATATTCAGACAACATAAAAAAAAATTATGTCGTCTGAAAAACTCAGACGACATAAAACAAAACTTATGTCGTCTGAAGTGTGTCGTCTGAAGGCCTTTTTGGCATAGTGTTTCTAGGTTAGGAAGTAGGGAGTCACGAACGTTGCCAAATCTTTCTTCGAGTGAGACCCACAGCCTTCTGGGGTTCATTCATACACTCGTACTGGAGCGAATCACCCATATGATGAATCATTAGGATGATGGCTTTCGCCTTATTTGCCTCTAAGGCTGCTCTATTTTCTTCCAAAGCTTGAGCTTGCTCAACAGTTAGCACGTCCTGGCTAGGCTTGAGAATCGTATCCAGGATTCCATCGGCCTTGAGATGCTGGCGACATCACGAACCCACCTATGATATCTAGAGCTAGTTGTTCCCAATAGAGCAAAGTCCAATTTGTTCAGGTTACTCATCCTGAAAGAGAAAAGAAAAAGGGTTAGTTTCGGAGTGGAAAAAGCTACCACGAAAACATATAAAATTTCTGAGCGTAGTCGCTTCCAAGAAATTAGAAATTTCTTAGTGTAATCGCTTCCAAAAAATTCAATTCCAAGAGGTATTGGATTAGATCAAAACAATGACGTAAGTGGTCGATCATAAATTCTCTACAAACTCTAAGTTTGGAGATCTCAACAAGCTTCAAGCTTGGAGTGAGCACGAACCCCCACAGTTCGGCTTAATTAGGTCTCCCCTATGACGAAGAAAGGGGCGTAGAAGAAGCGAGTTTGCAAGTCCCCGAGAAAAAGAAGAGAAAAGAAATAAAAACTTCAAAAATGGGAACTTTTCGTAAAAAATACCTTGAAATAGGTTGTCAGAAAATTTGACCGGCAAAAGTCGCCAGAAAATGCCCGGAAAAGTGGCTGGAAAATTGACAGGAAACCGTCAACCGGCGTTGACCAGTGATGACATGGCGTAGGTCCGCTGTTCATGTGGCAGTGGGGTCCGTTGCTGACGTGGCAGTGCTGACTGGCTGCTAATATGGCAGGCTGACTTGGTGATGAAGCTGGGCCAGGGAGGTCAGTGGGCTGGTTGCTGGGCCGGTCCTTCTCCTTCTTTTTCTTTTCTCTCGGCCCAGGCCTGTTTCCCTTTTTTCTTTTTCTTTTTCTTCTTTTTTGGGCGGCGTCTCTTACTAGGCCGCGACTCTTTTTTTTTTTCTTTTTTTTTCTGCCAGTTTTTTTGTCAGACATTTAATTGGCCAGTTCGGTAATTTTTAGGCCAGTTTTCAGAGTGTTTCTTCCTGTTCCTGATTTCTGGGATCAATGCGCTACTTCTTGCAAAATTTGGTAGCAATTGGAGGTCCAGAAGATGGTGAATCGGTGGAATATTTTCCGCGGGTAGTTTCGAGCTTCCAGTGGCCTGTTCGGTAGGTTTCTGGCCGGTTCTGGTGGTTCTGCCACCGGTTCTGGACTCCTGCTGTGTAGGACTTCAAGGTGTGAGGTGGAGGCAGAAAATGATTCTAGGGTATGCATTCGAATTTAGAGTTTTTGCTTCTTGAATTAGGGTTTGGCTATTTGTTTCAGAGTTAGGGTTTCATGCTGATAACGTGTTTAAGGAAAACCAAAATTGGGAGAGAATTGAGTAGTGCTTTTATTGATAGTAGGGGCCTCTTTATATAGATGATTACAAGACATAGAATCAGAGTTGTACATGGAAAGATAATCGTACAATTAATCGGATATCTATGAATATCTCAGAGAATATCTCTAATTCTAAACTCTATTACAACTACGTCAAGTAACCTAAAGTTTGGGTCAGACACATATTCTAGATTTACTTGAACAATATATAAGTAAACCCAACAAATTTTTTACACCCAGTGAATTTATAAAATCTTAACTACACCCAACAAGTTTTCCCGTAGCACCATTTTCTCTAGTTAAACCCATCAAACTCATACAACCTGACAACACTATTAGAATTATGGTCCCAGACATAGGCCAAAAACCGATGAGAAACAAAAACCCAACCGATGTCTTAGTAGGTGATGAGAAAGATCCGGAAAATCCAAACATCGGTTTTTAGCCGATGTCTAGTATTAGTTTAGACATCGATTCCTCATTACAAATCGATGTAAATAGGTTTAAATGATAATGTTTTACTATTGTTAAACCCTCATTTTATTGTATTTAATGCTTAAAGAAATATAGATCATACAGCACAAGTTTGCATTTTAACATCGTTATTGATTTAAGAAACGATGACTGATACTATTGCAGACATCGGTTCCCATAAACATTTCTTATTGTTCATGATTTTGAAGTGTAATTTTCCACATATACCACGATTTTAGATTCAATATACAAAGTCTGGTATTGTATGAACCGATATCTTTACTTAGATTAACATCAGTGTGTAAGGAAAAAATGATGTTAATTATATATTGGACATCGTATCTATTGAAAAGATGATGTCTGGTACTTGGTAATATATCATTATTGACAAAAAATTGATGTCTGTATATTTTAGTAACATCGATTTTCATTTTGGAACTGATGTATCTTTATTAGTAGACATCAGTTTTTATGGTTAAAACTTGTCAGGCCCCTGATTTTACACACAAGAAAATCGATATATATATAATCTCATAATTACATATGCGTGAACGTTCAGCCATCAATACAAAATACCTAGAAACTTTTTCCCTTTTAACCCAAGTACATATTTATGCCCTGAACCCACTATTTCAATATTGACCCGCTCCACAGAGTCATATATTACAATGCTTACGAATTAAATTGTCAACAACAAAATAAAACGTAAATGCTGCTTAGAGTAACTATACAACGGAAGTCCTTATCAACGGTAAAGTCACAAAGATAGATTCCTACCGTAAAGCTGCAAAGGCGTCACCTCAACTTCAGCCACGATTTCCCTGACCTGCAGGATTAACCCCTACACCATTCCATTGAATAGTGCACCGAGTTGCCACAAAACAAACCCGGTAAGCTTATGAAGCTCATATGAGTAAACTCAAAACCACAAAGCAAAACACATTTTAAGTCACCTCAACCTAAACAACGATAATTACACATCTCACACCTACAACCATCCATTCCATATCCTTCCATATTGTGCTTACATAAGTCAACTGGTGACTAAAACATCATGATCAGAACCTCAATCCGCATCTGAAGTACCACCTACCTTGTACGAACATGGATACAGGTACCCCACCTAGTATCACCGCCCTCCTCTTTCTTGTGCACTACACCAAAATTTGCTAACTATAGTATTTCACACAGACTACAAAACAATTCAGAATCCTGTCATCCAACAGTATCTACATCAACACATTGATAACGCTACACTAGCATTCCTAGAATTGAAATGGCAACATCACTTCAACTCAATCATCAATACACAATTTATTTCACAAAACCAACTTCCATAGCAAGTTCTGCCATAATAGTAATGGCAAGAATCGTTACACACAGTGTCCTACCTCCTCAAAACACATTTAGAATCAGGTTTAGCCTAAATCAACTCACGCATGAATCATCACATGGTATTGGGCACACACAGGGTTGCAAAGAATTTCAACTACCACAAAAATGAAATATGCAACACACAATACATAATACTCAAAGATCACCCCTTCCCAAAAGATACCACGCACAAAGGTCTAACTATAGACGTCAGGTAAACCCATCGCTATACTAGCACAAAGAGATGCGGTACTCTACTATCACACTTCATCTACACAAGATTAATTTCAAGCAGATAAGCACTTCATCTACACAAGATTAAATTCAAGCAGATAAGGTACCTTGTACCCCTGCGTTTTGCTGGCCAATAGCAACCACCCTCGCATGTCCCTGAGGATGTTGCCTCTGCTGATTCCTCTATCTTATACCCTGAGGTCGGGTACACTCATTTGCCAAATGCCCTACTTCTCCGCAATTATAGCATGACCTAGGTTTCGGCTTCAAACACTACCTCGCCATATGGCCCACTTCCTTGCAGTTATAACATGTTAAGGGTGCCACCTGCCAGTTAGGTGCAACCCCAGCAGGTGCAGCTGCCACTCTGCCTGGCGCCTGCTGATGAGTCCTCTGCCTCTTCCAGAACCCACCCTGATTATCTGTCCCTTCATTGTTCTCAACAATTGCCTTTCCCTTCCTTAAAAGGTTCCTGTCAGCCGACTCCTGTTCCTGGAAAGTCAAGTTCTCCTACTCAATGGCCATAGCCTTAACGAAAATGAGCTCCACAGTCTTCAGTTCTAGAATAGCGACATCGCGTCGGATTGAAGCATTCAGTCCCCACTGAAACTTCATAGCTAAGCTCTCAGCATCCATCTGCCGCACAAAGCGATACAATCTTGAGACAGCCTCATACTCCCTCACAGTCTTAGTCCCTTGGACTAATGAGATAAATTCCCTTTCCAACTGCTCCCTCACTGAAGGCGGAAAGTACTTCTTCCTAAACAGTTCCACAAACTCATTCCAAGTCATGGTGGACACATCCATAACTCTCTGTGTACCATTCCACCACACCCGTGCATCTCCTTGGAGCATAAATGTGGCAATCTTTCTCTTCTCAATGTCGTCGCAGATGACCATCTCAAAGTAGGTCTCCATGTTCTCGATCCATTGATCCGCCAACATGTGATCCGTACTTCCCTCGAATGGAACTCCTCCCAACCTCGAAATCTCATTTGCCAACTTTGACAAACGAGTGGGACCTACAACATTCGCAACCTCCACAACAAGAGGAACAGTCAGCCCAACATTCGATGCCTCGACATCCTCGAATATATCCTCAACATGAGGGATCCTGCCCCTACCTCGAGGTCTACCCCTGCCTCTGGGTCTACCTCGACCCCTAGCTCGTCCTCCTTGTGAATCCATAACCTAATGAGCATAGCAACCTTGGTTAATACTTGTAAAATCTTTAAGCACAAGTATAAGTCATCGTTATGACTAAATCAACCACACACTACGTCAGAAGATACAATTCTATCCCCTACATAAACAAGAGTTAAATCTAAAGGTCCTCATTCCTCAAAAGACTATAACTCCTATAAGCTACCTTAAGCTCCTACAACTTATTCACTGAGCCAACACTACCCTGAAGACTCACATTCCAACACTCATTGCATAATCAATGACTATATCAATACCGAAGAGCATCAGATGGGGATCCGCTGCAGACGAACCATCACTCGAGAAGTATTGATTGTCACCAAATATGCACCTTACGCTCTGATACCAAACTGTCACGCCCCTGATTTTACACACAAGAAAATTGATATATATAATCCCATAATTACATATGCATGAACGTTTAGCCATTAATACAAAATACCTAGAACTGTTTTCCCTTTTAACCCAAGTACATATTGATGCCCTGAACCCACTATGTCAATATTGACCCGCTCCACAGAGTCATATATTACAATGCTTATGAATTAAATTGTCAACAACAAAATAAAACGTAAATGCTGCTTAGAGTAACTATACAACGGAAGTCCTTATCAACGGTAAAGTCACAAAGATAGCTTCCTACCGTAAAGCTGCAAAGGCGTCACCTCAGCTTCAGCCATGATTTCCCTAACCTGCAGGATTAACCCCTGCACAATTCCATTGAATAGTGCACTGGGTTGCCACACAACAAACCCGGTAAGCTTATGAAACTCATATGAGTAAACTCAAAACCACAAAGCAAAACACATTTTAAGTCACCTCAACCTAAACAACGATAAGCACACATCTCACACCTACAACCATCCATTCCATATCCTTCCATATTGTGCTTACATAAGTCAACTGGTGACTAAAGCATCATGCTCAGAACCTCAATCCCAGCATCTAATTACACAAATTTCGGTCAAACAAGACTTCCTCAATCAAGGTTTGACGCCATCCTAACGCACTATGGCGAATTCCAAATCACACTCACTCCCTCCCCCCTAGGAGCTTTTTGTCATCAACATATCATTAAGGTAAAAAAAAATGAATCACCTTCCTATCCTCACCACAGAGTACAATTCATCACCGCTATGGCTCTTAATATAAATCAAACCATCAATCAATACAATCAAGCATAAACAAGACAATCACATATCAAAACAACCAAAACAATTCATACTACATATAATTTAGTTCAGGAGGTCACATTAAGTCAAGCAATTCAAGTCAAAGTAGTCATCGAAGTCCCGCACTCTGACATCTGTAGGTAGCCCCAACCATCACAGCAGTCCTCTCGATCTTTGTTAACTTAATAACAATTCAGCTCCGTTACCGAGTAGTCATCTCACTGATCATCGCACAGATTTCACCAATGATCACGCAGATATTCATCATCCTACTGATCATCACATAGATTTATGGCTAGTCATCACACAGATATAGCAATTGTCCAGCTGATCATCACATAGATTTTGCCGGTCATCACGCAGATAGCAATCATCCTACTAATCATCACACAGATATCGCTGGTCATCATATAGATTCACCCAGATATCGCCAGTCATCACATAGATAGTGATCATCACATAGATTCATGGCTAGTCATCACACAGATATCAACCATCCTACTAATATTCCTACACAAGCTACACATATATTTCTACACAAGCTGTACATGACAACCATCACAAAGATTCATCATACTGATGTCATCGATTCATTACACAAATATTCCTACACAAGCTTCACATGGCAATCATCACATAGATTCATCAATACATATATATTTCACGTAAATATGTATATATGTAGTCATTCACTTAGGAATACCACTAATACCAACTATAGTCGTAGCTAACCTAATAACTCCAAGACAATAGGGTAATCTCGCTCATAACAAATATCGATCATGCTCATAACAAATATCGATCCTGCTCATAACAAATATCGTGAGATTTACTCACCAAATGATAAAGGCAATCCGTTCATTAATGAACCTTGTGAGATTACTGACCTTTGAATCCCGCTGCATCTTCACATGAGAACCAAAACAAGCACAATCGTCGCAATCCGTTCAACAAGTCCAACAAGCACCTGAACACATAGGGTTTTTATTCAGTGCACGAATCACAAAGTGATTAAATTTCGAAAGCCTCGTTTTGAACTAAATCCTCATGAGTAATGCCAATCAAGGCAAAACCTCATCCGAGACCTCCCTAAGTCTCCAAAGTACTTCCACGATCGATGTGTCCAAATCACAAGTCGATCGGAAGCTCGAATCCTCAGGGATCAATAAATCAACCTGTATGAAACCGTAAAAATCATAACAAATCCATTCGAACTCCAAAATTTGCATATTATATATCAAAACGCTCGTATCAACGAGTAGAACATATATAAAACCAAAAACAGCTCCCTACATGGCTGGAAAACCACCAGAACCGCCGGCCAAAACTCATTATTTCACAAAACTCCCAACATCAAAAAGTTTCATCTAAGCATGCTTGTGAATTTTCATAACTAGTTTGAAGTCAGAAAACAAGCATAAAAATCGAAAACTACCTCACAAGCCGTGGATTACTGTTCAATCCGAGTTGAACCAAGTTTCACGTGAATCGATCCAAACAACCACCAAGGATCGATCAAGGAGGCTACTCTGAGCTCAACCAAGAAGACTTGAAGCCTCGCCAACGTCAGAGATCGGAGAACCGATCGGGTCCGAAATCCTCAAACTTCACCGCCTTTGATCGCCGCCACCACTTAGAATCACCGCAAGAGGATGCCAGAGAGACGGCCGGTGTAACGTCCCGAACCAGAATTTACTGATTTACTAATCATTAGGACAGTAAACGACATTTATTTTCACTTTTACTGTCGTTTCAGTACTTTTAGGGGGCCCTAAAATATGGCTTTTTGTTCGGGTCAAAACATAGAAGTTGTAGAGGACGTTAAACTGAGGCGTGCATATGTGGTACGTAAAAATCGGAGTTCGTATGTAAAAGTTATAAGCGAAATACTAAAGTTACTATTCATGTGGTAAGTTTCTATAAATAGCCAAGTTACTGTGGTAAGTTTCCATTTTTGGAAACCTACCGGCTTTTCTCTCTCCTCTCCCCCGATCCTTTCTCCTCTTCGGCCCGATTTCTTCTTCCTCCGATTTCTTCCTCCTCCGGCCACCCCACGATTGAATCTGGGCACCGGCAAGCTCGCATCTTCATCCTTGTCACGCCTGTGGTGGTGTTTTGCGGTGGCTCGGCCGGTGGAGCTCGGAATTGAGCCGTGAAGTTCACTGTAGTAGTTTGGGAGTTTTGTCGATTTCCGGCGATTCCGGCCGTCTCCGGCCACCAAACTGGAGTCGAAGGTTTGGTTTTTGCCAAGGATCATTTTGCCCCTATCCTTGAGCCACGATTTGCAGTGTGGAAGTCGAATCAACGATTTCAAATTCTAGGGTTCTTGGGTTTATCTGGAAAAATTTCACCGGCCAATTTGAAGCCCTTCAAGGTAAAATTGGAACTTGTTGTAGTTATGAAAAATGTTGGGTCTGTTGAGTAGGTGGTGCTGTGTAGGGCAGTGTTTTAATTTCGGCTTTTAGCCCATATATGTTGTAGAGCTTGTATGTGAAGTTTGGTGAATTTTGGAGGAGTTTGGAATTGTTTGTGAATTTTTGAAGTTCGGAGTTTGTGATTGAATTGTGGGAAATCCGGCCGTTGGATTTCCCTCGTTTTCGTAATGGAATATGTTAATTGGGGAATTGGTGTTGTGGGAGATATTTGGGTTGAATTTGAGAAGTAATGGAGATAGGGATTTTCAGGTTTCGTTTAGGTTCGTAATTATTTTATCGGATTGCCGTTTATGGAAATAAAATTGTGTACAGGGCAATGCCGCGAGCTACGGTTAAATGAAGGAACTCGTTTACATGGTCGCCCAACAGTACTGTGAGTGGACCTTTGCTTTTAAATATGGATGCATGCAATTGTTGATTTGTCTTGATTTGATTTGGGAAATGAATTAGTGACTTAAATCATTGTTTTAATTTATTGAGCATATTGAACGGATTTAAATATTTTAGTACTATGTCAATTGGATTTTCGAATTAAAGTTGTTATGCTCGATTTTGAAATTGTGATTTATGTTAAATTTCGTTGAAGTAATTTTCCCAGATGATTTCCGGAATTAAGTATATTGCTGTTCGTTGATTTGAGATTTTTGGAAAGATTTTTGAAATGGGATTTCGATGAAGTTATTTCCTATTTGTTTGTCGACTTTCGGTTTTAGCATTAGGAATGCCTTGATGATAATTTAATCATTCTTTTAGCTTGTGGGACACGCTGTTGACTTATATGACTTTTTACGAGAATTTCTGGGTACGGTTGGGAATCTTACCCGTGTTTTCTTTATTCGCGGGACTTATGGGGAAGCCTTATAGATTTACTGGATTTGAATGGTTTTTACCCACCATACCTGGGTCGCTATATTTTATTGCTAGCTAGCCTATTAGTACTCCTCCCTGCTTACTATGTGTTCGTGGGTGAGTAAGAGCAGAGCATGGGATGCTCCAGAGTGTGGGACACTCCGACCCGAGCCTGGGAGGCTCCCTTCTTTTGTATGGTGAAACTTCTTCCCCATATCTTATCGTTGCTTGACTAGCGGGGCTAGTCCGATTTTTACTGTAGCCAGTGGGGCTGGTCTTATCTTTTTGAGAAATGAGATTTCGGTTTTACAATACGTATTCTTTTTTCGAATGTTGTGACTAGCGAGGCTAGTCGGTTTATCGCTTTGAAATTTTTGGATTTAAAGCTAAATGTGTTTTTTAATTGTTGCATGCATCGGTTTTTAATGAAATAAATGTGGGAAAGTATGAAATCCTTCTGCTTTTAAATTGTTTATTTTTGTCCACTCACGCTAACGTTTTTCGTCTACTTTCCCCTGGGCCTTCCGGTTTCTAATGCCGAGTTTGCAAGCGTTATTAGTTGAGGTCGGGCGTACGTGTTTCGAGGCATAGCTGACGAATAGCTTTCCCACTTCTTCATTTGGCTATGATATATTGTGAGTTAATAGTTTTGGGTAGTTCACTTTAGGGGTGACTCGGCCAATTCTCAGTAGAGTTATCTCTAAGGTGGGCCCCACAGGGCCACCTCAGATTTCAGGGTGAAATCCGTGGCGGGTCCTGTCAACCGGAGCAAGCAGGCGATCTGATCTGGAGAGTTTCACCGGTAGAGGTCGCCGGAGTTGGCCAGAAAAGCCGGGTCGGATCTCTGGGTTCCGGGTCGGGTCAGTCGGATATTTTCATTTCTGAAGGTGCAGCCGAGAGAGAAGAGAGAGAGATATCAGTTTCCAGAAATGGAAACGAAATGAAAATAGAAAATTTCCCACTTGGGAAACTTCTATTTATACCAAAATAGAAACTTCTTGCAATGGCCATAACTTCCTCATACGAACTCCGATTGACGCGTTCCGCATGTCCACAAACTCGTATCGACACACTTTACAACTTTCATGAAGGCAGGTTTCGGAGAATCTGATTACACGTATTTATATGTGTGTAATTATATCTAAAATACATGAAATTAGTCAATCCTCATGTCAATTAATATGTAATTAATTCATTTTTAGTTATTTTGTAGAAAATAAGCGGAGTTGCGGAAACGAGTCAAAGTGGTGCAAATTGAAGCAAATTGAGTTTTCGACAAAGAGATCGATGAAAGTCAACTTCGAGGCAATTCATTTGAAGGGGGCAAAACTTGTTTGCACATAAGCAAATGAGATGAAAAATGAAAGTGGCAGCAGATTTAATTTAATTAAACTAATAAGCATTAGTTTAATTGAATAATGATGATAGCCTAACTAAGTAAACGGAGCAGCTGCATGTTCGGCTTAATTAAGACATGGGCTATTCAATGAATCACTTCTTATGTCCATCCACATTTAGCGAGAAGCTAGCCTGATCCATTTTTTTTGTTTGCTCTCCCAGCCACAAACGGAGCCCATCTTTGTACTATTAAGTTTTTACTCGCAGCCCATCTCCTGAGCCCATGGTTTAATTAACCATATCTCTCTCTCGCATCAATGAGGGACGACCCCATATATATAGCAGCCAACCCTTCAGAAAGGGAGATACACACAGCGCCGCGCACCTCGGTACCAAAACAGAGGCAGCCCTTTGGGCTGCTCTCTTCCCCATCTTCCTCCACACCATTTTTCCATATTTTCTTTAGTTTTATTTTAGGGATTTGAAGGATTTACTCACCTAAATCTTCAAGGATTCATCAAAAGCCTCTACCTCTACAAGATTCAAGAATTGGGGTAATTGTGGTAGTTGTAATTCAAGACTAGTGATGCTAGTTTTTTGCTATGTGTGATTATTCTTGTTTTCTCCTACACTTGTCTACTTTTTTCCCTTTGAATTTTGTATCTTTGATGTTCATAATTATGGGTTGTGAGTAATTTCCTTGTTGGGGGTTAGGGTTTTGTCCCTAAGCCAAATTTTGTGTAAAAGACGTTTAATTTAATGTAATGATGCAATTTTCATATGATGGATGCTTATATCTATTTTTGTTGGGTTAAAATGCAGATCTAGGAGCCTAGTCAACTCTAGGGTGTGTATTTTGAGCATGTCTAGGACGGAGTTAGAGGCTTGACCCCCTCTAATTCTTAAGCTAGAAACCTTCAATTTCGTATTCGAGGGGTTATAAGCATGGTGATTTACACCCGTTGCGTGATTGCGCGGGCGGATTGCTTAGTAGTTTAATTCCTCGATCTCTACGCCTCTTGATGTAAATTAGAGACCCTTGAACCGGCTCTAATTCATGTCAAGTGAGTTCCTACGACCCTTGAACCGGAGTAGGAATACCATAAAATGGAATTTCGGTCCTTGAGCCTTGAACCGCCTTGGATTCGACTACCGCCAAAGTAGGGATTTGCATCTACATTATATTAGCTTCCGACACATATAATTTGGGTGAAGGACCCTCCCTAACACCCGACATTCCCATTTATTTGGTTACACTTTTATTAATTTATTGTCATTTTTATTAATTGCTTTATATTTCATTACATTTTGTTAATCTAAAATCAACTCTCAAAATATTGAACTCCAACTCATTGTAAATATTCATCACTAGGCTCTTTGTTGTGATTAGGCATTGGTGAAAATCAAAGCCGAGCATTGCTAAGGCTTGGTGCCTTAAATTAACATTTTTATTTATTTTCTTTTTCTTTTCGTTGTTTGCTAAGTGTCTTTATTTCCGATTACCCAAGGATTGTGGGTTAGCCACTAATCCCCGTGGTACGATAAACTTTGGGCATAATATTTCCCTATCTTGACAATGATACGTACGCTTGCGTAAATGTGTATCAAGTCAGAATCCCAACGAATAAAAAGTCAACCTTTGCAACCCCCCTAAAATCATATTCTTCAAATAATTATTCTCCCGAAACACTTCCGCTCCATCCACGAACCACGAAATCTTCCAAAAATCAGAATTTAGATTCCGGAAAATCCTCTGAAAATAAATACGAATTTTCGGGGTATCACAAAACTGATTTCAACCTTATATCTAGACATCAGATTCTATAAAGAGGATGATGTCGACAAAATATGTAGCTGCTACTATAACTTGCAATTTCAACAGTTGACAAGAGTGATTTGAATATTGGGGTATTTTAATTATCTAAAATCATCATCCTTAACCGTTTACAAAATGGGCAAAATAAAACCCCAATTCACCTACTACAAGGCTAGTGTACCTACATGTGCCAGAACGAGCATAATTAGGTATAATGAGCCACGCTCGCGGTACCGTCAGGGGTACCGACTCCGACCAGGGGGGTAACCTGTGAAGGCACGGCTAGCCGGGCTACCGCTCGAACCCTGGACCTCCCCCAGATCACCGCTCACGCACCGCCACGCGCCGCGTCAAGATGGCATCAGAAGCTCCAGACGCTGGAAATCGAAGCACATCAGTCCCACATCGGAAACAAGAGGAAGATCAACCTCTTCCTCACCTATAAAAGGTTCTTTCCTCTCTCCTTATTAATTACGCAATTACTACTCATTTATTGTAGTGCTGCTTGTATACAGTGACTGACTTAGGCATAGGAGAAGTGAAGACCGCCCAGCGCGGTCTCCCTCTGACGCCCTGTCTCTCGTGTTGCAGCAAACAGAAATCATCTAAACCTCGGAGTAGTGGTCCGCCCACCGGACCCGCGTTAAGCGAAGAATCGGCTACCGCCGGACTTGAGCATCAACATTGGCGCCGTCTGTGGGAACCCTTGAACAAAAAGACATCCCGCCACCATCACCATGACTAACGGTAGCGGGGAAGACGCTGACGAGCAGACAGATCAGTCCGCCATTCCCCAACCCACCATCCCAGCGGTAGGCATTAACCGCGCATTATTCACCACCCCGGTCAACCCCGGTGATGAGACAAACCCAGGTAGCAGCCGCCAGCCAGGGCAAGACCTCGCCTCTCTGTATGAGCTGGCATTGGAGGATCTTCACAAGGAAAACAGAGAGCTTGAACAAGAAAGCAAGGAGAATGCCGAAGCCCAAAGGCAAGTGGCCACCCTTGTGTCCCGCTTTGATGAGCTAAAGAAAACGCTGGAGGCAACCGCCAACCCGGCACTAAGTGAGCAGTCACGAAGCACCAGGCACAGCCGACCCAGCACAGGAGCATTGATACCAGCACCAGTCGTGCATATGCAGGTCCCGCTGCACCCACCAGAGTTAGCGGGAATGGGACCACCCCCTCTACCCCAGCTAATGTTAGAACAGGAGGCAGAGTCATCACTGCACACTCACCGCTCGAGACCTCGGGCAAGAACAGAGGGAAACCCACCCGCTCCCAGGCGAGGATCAGTTCAGCGGAGTACCAGGCTAGACCCCACTGGAGATGCAACCACTCAAATACTGGAAAGGATGCAACAATTGGAACAAAGGTTAATCCGGGCGGAATCAGGAACCCCAGAACCAACTTCAAATCCACTTTTCGCGTCCAGACCAGGACCATTTACTGCTGCAATTTTGCTGGCCGTCAGACCGGCGTATGCAAAGACTCCAAAAATGTCACATTATAGCAGTAAGACTGATCCCTTCGTCCATATGGACACCTTCAAGAAAGTCACCAAAGACAAGGGATTCGATTACGCCACCCTGTGCCACTTGTTCAGTGAAACGCTGGACAATGAGGTAATGAATTGGTTCTTCGAATGCCCGCCGGGATCCATTGACTCGTTCCAGGCATTATCGCACGCTTTCCTTTCCCGGTTTATCCTACTGTCCGCCGGGCATCACAACACAAGCTAATTGTTCAACGTCAAGCAGGGCACGGAGGAAACACTGAAGGTGTTCGTCACGAGGTGGCGAGCGGCAGCATCTCAATGCCGTGATCTTGATAAAACAATGTCTTCGGCGGCTTTTAAGCAGGGACTCCTCAAAGGGCCATTTCTCTACCACCTCAACTATAATAATCCAAATTCGGTATACGACCACCTCATGAGTGAGGCGGTCATTCATGCCCAAGCAGAATTCATCACATATGGAGAGACCCCACTTCCACCAGCAGCATTGGCAAAGTCAGTACAACCCTCCTCCAGTCAGCAGGGGACCGCTAACAAAACCCCCCACACTCCAACTGACAAAAAGCGGGAATGGCAGCAGGGCCAGTACCAAAACAAGCGACAGAAGGACCAACACTACAAGGGGAACCGCCCATCCCATGAGGACAACCGCAACAAGCATACGGAGTCTTCCCAGCGGTATGAGGTGTTCACAGTCCTCACGGCCTCGTATGAAGAAATATACAATCAATGCAAGGATCATATCCCACCGCCACCCCCGGGGAAGTACCCAAAAACAGGAAAGCCAAGAAACACCGGCATGTGGTGCAAATACCACGAAGACAGCGGTCACAATACCAACAGCTGCAACGCCCTCAAAATGGCCATTGAGACCTTGTACCGTGACGGCAAGCTTGAGCAGTTCAAGGTACGCCAACCGCAACCTGTGATCGCCGACATTGAGCCCATGGGCCGCATCAACACCATCGACGGAGGTGCTCCAATCACCAACATGTCTCACAGAGCTAGAAAGCGTTATGCGTGAGCTAATCACCCAAAGGAAGTCTGCAACATCAGCTATGAAAGAACCGCCAAACTCCCAAGGGCTGGTTGGGAGCCTATTACCTTCTCAGAGAAGAAGGAACGCGGAGTGCATCTGCCCCATGACGATCCTTTCTTAATCGACGCCATTCTCGGCAAAATGTCAGTGGGAAGAATCCTGGTTGATAGCGGGTCCGCTGTCAACGTTATATTCAGTGGTTGTTACAACGGCCTTAAGCGGAACATAAAATTGCTCCAAGATCATGAACCATTGCTCAGCTTCTCCAGTGACGTCACGCAACCTCTGGGTTCTGACTATATGCGGCTATTTATCGATACTAGTCCATGTATGGCCGAAATACATACGGAGTTCATAATTGTCGATTGTTTCAGCTCATATAACGCCATCATTGGTCGACCAGCGCTCAACAAACTCAAATGCATCATCGCCGGGTACATGCTGCTCATGAAATTCCCCACACCCAACGGCACAGGCTGTGTCAAGGGAAGTCAACAGTTGGCACGCCAGTGTTATTCTACTACTATAGCACAATCAACCCGCCGCCATGAAATCCTAGCGGTAGGCAGTCAGGCACCGCCACCAAACATTTTTGAGGACCCTAGGGAAGAAGAAAAGAAGTACGTAAGGAAGGAGCCGGTCAACCCAGAAACATCACTGAGGATTGTCAGCAACTTTGATGAGCACCCTGAGCGGACAGTCCGCATAGGCGCTCATTTAGACCCAGAGCTGGCGGCAGAGCTCACTCAGTTCCTACGTGACAACGCTACAGTCTTTGCCTGGTCATATGCAGACATGCCAGGTATCTCCCCTGAAATCATCTCACACAAGTTGAGCATCAAACCATTCTTCTACCCTATCAAACAGAAACGCAGAGCCTTCGACGAAGAGAAGTACCGTGCTATAAGAGAAGAGGTTGCCAAGCTCCAGGGCATTGGGTTCATCAGCTAGGTCATCTATCCCCAGTGGATTTCCAACCTGGTTATGGTCAAAAAGGCTAGCGGCAGGTGGCGGATGTGCGTCGACTTCAAAAATCTTAACAAGGCATGCCCGAAAGACAGCTTCCCACTACCCCGCATCGATCAACTCGTCGATGCAACCGCCAGACACAAGCTCCTCAGCATGATGGATGCGTTCTCCGGCTATAAACAGATCAGGATGCATCCCGACGACCAAGAGTGCACCACCTTCACCACCGACAAAGGCCTGTACTGTTACAATGTGATGCCTTTCGGTTTGAAGAACGCAGGAGTAACTTATCAGCGACTGATGAACGCCATGTTCGCGGAACATCTGGGCAAGATAATCGAGGTCTACGTAGACGACATGTTGGTCAAGAGTACTAAAGCCAGCGGACATGTGGCAAACTTAAAAATCATAGTAACCATCCTCCTGACCTATGGTATGTGCCTCAACCCAGAAAAATGTTTCTTTAGCGTCACCGCCAGCAAATTTCTAGGGTATATTGTCAGTGAGTGGGGCATCGAGGCCAACCCTGATAAGGTGCAAGCGATCCTCAACTTAAAAGACCCGGAGTGGAAGGTGCACGTCCAGTGCCTCCAGGGCAAGCTAACCGCCCTGTCTCGATTCATCTCCAAACTGACCGACAGGTGCGCCCCATTTTTCAAAGTCCTTAAGACAACCCACAAAAAGGTCATCGATTGGAACCCAGAGTGCCAGGCGGCGTTCCAAGGCCTGAAGGAATACCTGGCTGCAGTTCCACTCCTCTCCATTCCTGTGCAAGGAGAAACATTATACATTTACTTAGCGGTATCTCAGTCGGCGGTGAGCTGCGCCATAATCTGGCGGGAGGGCCAGGACTAGCTCCCGGTGTTCTATGCCGGTAGGGGCATGAACGGAGCAAAAACACGGTATCCTCCCTTGGAGCAGCTTGCTCTCGCACTCATCATTGCCGCCAGACGTCTGCGCCAGTACTTCCAAGCCCATACAATCCATGTGTTAACCAACCAACCGCTGAGACAAGTAATGCAGAACCCTGAACATTCGAGAGGCCTCAGCAAGTGGGCCATCGAGCTTAGCGAGTTTGACATAGATTACAAACCACGAACCGCCATGAAGGGCCAGGCGGTGGCAGACTTCATTGCTGAGCTTACCAAGCGTCAGCCCGAATCCAACATAGATCTACCGCCCGGAACGGAAATGGTGACAGCCGAGGAGCCGGCCCCCCAACAATCAGACTGGAACCTACACGTGGACGGTTCAGCTTGCTCCAAGGCTAGCGGCGCCGGAATCATCTTAACAGGACCAGGGGGTCTTAGAGTCGAGTACGCGCTGAAATTCAACTTCAAAGCTACCAGCAACATGGCGGAATATGAGGCACTCATTGCCGGCATACTACTCGCCATTGATTCAGGGGTCGACAGTGTCAACATCTTCAGCGACTCTCAGTTGGTCGTTAACCAGGTCAACGACAGCTTTCAAGCCAAGGACCAGCAGTTAGCGGCATACTTAGGGTACGCTAAGACGCTGCTCAAAAAATTCAAGTTCCACACCATCACACAAATACACAGGGAAAAGAACGCCAAGGCTGATTCATTGGCAAGACTGTCAACCGCCCAGCCACACCAGAGTCCAGCGGACACAAGGGTAGAGTCTCTGGACAGGCCAAGTATCACAAAAACCCTGGCGGAGATCTTTAACATTAAGGCCAATCCTAGCTGGATGGACGAAATTATTCAGTACAAACACAACGGGACATTGCCAGAGGACAAGATCAAGGCGTGACAGCTCTAACAGAGAGCAACCTGTTACAACATGCAGAGCGGCAAACTTTACCGCCAAGGATTCACTCACCCCAACCTCCACTGTCTAACCCCAGAGGAGGGAAAGGTCGTGCTAGCAATAATGCATGGCGGAGAATGCGGAAATCATTCAGGCGCCAGATCCTTGGCTAATCCCACAATGCGACAAGGCTACTTTTGGCCTACGCTTGGTGATGACGCTCGGCGGATATCAAAATCTTGTCACAAATGCCAATAATATTCTGATCTTCCACATGCCCCGGCGGAACCCCTGTCAGTTATCGTCGGTCCCTGGATTCACTCAACATGGGGCCTGGACTTGATGGGAAAATTCCAAACCGCCAAAGGTCAGTTCAAATACATCATTGTCGTCATCGACTACAACAACAAATGGATAGAGGCAGAGCCCCTGACGGCAATAACTACCGCCAAGGTAATTCACTTCCTCTGGAAGAACATTTACTGCCGATACGGTGTCCCACATGCAATCATCACAGACAACGGCACACAGTTCAACAATAAGGAACTCATCTCTTTCACCGCCAACCTGGGCACAAAGATGAGTTTTGCATCAGTCGCTCACCCCCAAACCAACGGCCAGGTCGAGGCGGCAAACAAGATAATCAAGAAACTGTTGCAGAAGAGGCTCGACAGGGCCAAGGGTTTGTGGCCGGAGAAGCTCCCGGAAGTTCTATGGGCCATCAGGACAACCCCAACTTCCGCCACAGGTGAAACCCTCTTTTGTATGATGTTCGAAACTGGGGCCGTCCTGCCTATCGAGGTCACCCAACCAACCGCTAGGGTAGAAGGCTACTGCCCCGAGACCAACAGCGACGGCGTTAACCTCGACAGGTATCTCCTAGAGGAAAAACGAGACGCAGCCCATTTGCGCAATCTCCAGAACAAGCGACGGGTATCGCGTTTCTACAACGCCAGGGTCAAAGCCCGCAACCTCCAACTAGGAGACTGGGTAATGAAAGAAGTCATACCACCGCCAACAAAACTCCGCCCAACTTGGGAAGGTCCATACAAAATTATAGAGGTCGCGAGCCCAGGCACCTTCTACTTAATGGACAAGGATGGCGTCACAACGACCCACCCCTGGAATACCGAGCACCTTCGGTATTACTACAAATAGCCATACCGCTACCCAAGAGCATCTTGACTTGGCTAAATTTTTGTTCAATATTTAGCTAAGGGAAGCTACCCAACGGGTACTACCCCGCTTTTGTAAACGCTGTTCAGGCAGCTATCAATGAAACGAGGAATTATTCAAACCATTGTTACCAAGTCCAGCACTGGGGGCAACTGGCAACGACAGTCAGCGGACTACGTCGGCTACATTGTGCACTTGGACCAATTTAATTCCTTTAATGTTTCATTCATGGCAAAAAAAAAAAAAAAAAAATTGTCAAGACCCCTAGCGGGACACTCATCATCACAAACAAAAGAAAAAAACAAAAGAGAATAGGAGCTTAGGTTCCAAAATTTCATTTATACCCCAAAGTCAATTACAAGAAATATTTATGCCTCAGCGGCTACAAAAATTTTACTACTCCTACTTTCAGGGGTTGGCGGGGTTGGCAAGGTCGGCTCCGCTACTTTCAGCATCTCCACCGGCCGCTTGCGGCTGATGTGAACGGCTGGTCTGGTCAGACCCTAGGGCTGTGGGACTGGGGGTCTCTACTGTGCCATCCGCCCGGGTGTGGGCCTCTAGACACCTCGGACTGAGTAGGCGTCCGTTGAGAGTCGCCCTCTCGAAGTCCGCCACTCTCCCCGCTACCCGAGCGGGCTTCTTCAACATGACCAGGGGCAGCAGTGGGGGCGTTACTTGTTGTCGGCGGAGCTTCCTCAGATGGCTGCACGACCGGCATCGATGCTTTCGCCCAGTCGATGGCGCCCCTCTGCTGCAGCATCTCCACATTAGCTAGGGCACCAGCCTTCGTTGCTTCGGTCAGTGCCTCCTTGTACTCCGCCGACTGCTTGTATGACTCAATAGCGGCGGCCGCAGCATGGCCCCCCTCAGCTTCCAAGCGAGCGACTTCACCCTCTAGCCGCTTGATCTCAGCCTGCTTAGCGGCGGACTCCCGCTGAAGGATCTCAACTTTTTTCTCCTTGGCGGCCACTCGATCCCACAGCAGGGACATGTCTTGCTCCATCTTGGCGAACTGTTCGTTCCGCTCCAAGTGCCGCTCAATGGCAACGTTCAGCTTGCCATGGGCGTCGGCCGCATCGCAGTCGGCCTTTGTCAAGCGTCGCTCGACATCAGCCAACTTTTCCTGGGCCTTCCCCAGCTCCCTCTGGAGGACCGCCACTTCCTCCCTGAGCTCCCGCTCAACCAGGGGCTGTTTTGTCGCCGCCTGGAACATCTCATGTAGACCAACGGCAACGTGCCCAAAGGCTGTGCTAAAGGGCGATTCGCTGACGGCGGTCGACCGAACAACCCCCTCCAAACCGCCGAACCCCAGCCGCTCGCAGAGGTGATCTAGGAACTCCCGTTCACCGTAGTTGAGGAACTCGGTGTAAGCGGCAAATGAGTCCAAGCCGCTCGTACCCACCGTTGTCGCCACATCAGTGGGAGCTTCGGGCGGAGCCTGCCTTGACTTCTTCGGTTGCTCGCGGGCCCCGGTTACCTCCACCTATTCCTCTTCCCCGCCCGAGTCGAGTTGACGGCGTTTTCGCTGAAGGGTCCGCGTACCTCCAGCAGCGGCAGGCCTCGCACCCCCCGTCGGCAGCTCCAACCCCGCTATGGTGACACCCTCCGTTTGGCGCACCGCTTTCTTCGACACCCCGCGCCGTATCGCCGGCGCTCTCTCTTTCCACGGTGCCGCCTCGCTCTTGACGCCGGTCCCCGCCTGAACAGCGGGCAACCCGTCACCACCAAGGTGGGAGTGGTGCGGCATTGGCAGCACCACCGGGTCCTCAGATGAGCTCAGCGCCAGCGTTTCCGGGTTCACCAGAGTCTTCTGAGTCGCCAGCCCAGAGGCGTACATGGATTCCAGGAAGTTGTTGATTTCAGCACGGTCCATGGCTTTAGCGAAGGCGTCACGGCTCGCTTTGTTCCCCGGCGGAGTTTCTAAAAAAAGAAAAAAAAAGAAAAGAGAAGTAACAAACCAATCAGCATGACAATATCACCAAGGCTGTGATCTAGCGAGAAGGGTACTTACCAACGGCACGAGTCAGTCGCTCATCCACCAGCAACTCCCAACCTGTAAGAGACGGAAGTCCAGCAAATTGCGATTCCGCCAGCAACCTCTGATGCGTGCCACATGGCACTCTTCCCCACGAGTTAGGTTATACCGCAACCCCGCTGCACAAAAAAGGTCACTATCAGTACCGAGTACAAGGCTAAAAAAAAAAACAGGAACCCCGCCAATCGTGTTCAGCGGAAGCGGCAAACAACCTCGGATGGGCTGAAACTCCGACTTAATTCTAAACGTCGGCTCCCCCTCGTTGGACCCCACTTGGTACTCGCACCCCGCCGTGGCAATACAGAAGGAACCCCGCCAGTACGACATCGAGTCCCTCAGGTTCTCGATCAGCTTCGGCGCTCCTTGGCGACGACTGAGGTTTACTTGCCCTCTACAACCCTGGCACTTCACGTACACCAGTTCATAGAAATTTAATACCTCCGCCACGGTCGGTCCTTCCCAACCAGACAACCGCCACAACTAGTTCAGCGCCAGCAGCAACCGCCACATGTTAAGGCACACTTGCCCAAAGGCGATGCCGAACTCGCACACCAGGATCTATAAGTTGGGCACCAGCGGGAAGGTCACTCCCTCACGGAATATAGCCTCGTGCACCGCGGCGTGGCCCACTGGCAGGATTGAAGCCTTATCCTCTACCGTCGGCGGACCCAGCTTCACCGCGCCGAGCAACCGGAACACCCGCTTCAGCCGGTTGACTGCAACAGCGGTCATCCTACCTCCCGCCTCGTCAACGGGGGTGCCATCCTCGAACACCCACGCCAACTCGGTATCCTCCCCCGCTACACCTCCCCCGCCAGCGGAACCGCTGGAGGCACTATTGCTCTCTAGGCGCTCTTCGTACAAAGTGTGGGCAGCGGCAGCCTCCCCCGCCCTAGAACTCCCCGGACGCGATGCACGACCCATAACTGTGTCCCACGGAATGGTCTGTAGCGGTTCTGGCAGTGAGGTTCCTGCACGGGCAGACGGACGCAACGAGTCAATAAAATTTCTATCCTCCGCGCTGAACGACACTTCAGATCCAGAATCCTCACTGCTCGAAATCTCTATGACGTCGGCCATCTCAAAACCCTAAAACCGAAATCGGTTAGCTCACACAAGATCTAACTTATCCCTATATCAGTCAGTGCCCAAGAACATCAACAGTACTCAACCCAGAAAATACCAAAACAAGAACAAACACACTCAAACCCAGATTCGACCACCTATAAAATCCCTAAAAACCCCAATTCTGTCAAATACAGCATCCCCAAACCCACTCACACCCTCACAGCACGTCAACAAAGGACATATCCCAAGAACACCCAAAACCCAAAAATTCGCCATGGCACACACCCAATGAAACAGGGATATAAGTCAGAGTACCTACCTCAACGATGGAGTCTCTAACAGCAGTGTGAGCACTAGTCTTCGGAGCCGGAGGTCGTCGTTTCTTCCACGTACGAAAACTCGGCAATATCGTCTCAACTCTCTTCTCCGATCTCAGACGCAGAAAGCTTCAAGACGACAAAGCACAGTTCAAAGTTTAGAGCAGTATCAAACATGCCAACTTCCCCCCCTTTTATGTCAACGTCAAACAGTCCTACGCCGTCCATCTAAAAACGACGTCAACTGTTAGCCGTACACGTGTCCCATAGCTACAGTTACTCTCCGGATTAACCGAGGCAACGAAATCCATCATTACTGACATTAATGGGGAGGAGACGGCTAGGCAGAGGAGGTACGCATCCGTACGCTAACCCTTTAGGGGTTTGCCACATGTCAACCACCATCAGACGAGGCGTCTGGAAGAAGCCACAACTTTTGGGAGGAAGAAACCCTGCTAGTGGAACTTCTCACTGGTCATCTTCTAGGTGTCGAAGTCCGTTGAGCGAAACTCCGCTAGCGGAACTTCTCACTGGTCATCTTTCAAGTGTCGAAGTCCGTTGAGCGAAACCCCGCTAGCGGAACTTCTCACTCATCATCTTCCAATTGTCGAAGTCCGTTGAGCGAAACCCCGCTAGCGGAACTTCTCACTTGTCATCTTCCAAGTGTCGAAGTCCGCTGAGCGAAACCCCGCCAGTGGAACTTCTCACTTGACACCTGTCAAAATCTCCTATGGGCGGATCCCCGCCAGGAAACTTCCACTTGTCAATTTGCAAGAGGCAGCCTCGGCTATACGTGGCACTGCCGGCAGAACCCCCTCCATCTTACAAACCCTGTGCGTTACTGAGTGCAACTCAGCTCACTAACTACCACCAAACACGTCTACGCGACGCTGTTTCCTGCTACATCCAGCGGGGGGTATCCGCCAGCGGCGAATCCCAAGGCTACGCCTCACTCTGGCAACGACCGCCATGCGGCATTACGGTCAGATCATCCCTATGGGACACGGGGACTTGTCAACAGTCTACGACGACCCTGATCAGGTACGTTAACCCCCGTCACCCGGGTACTAAGATTGGGCTCGCTACCCAACACCCTCTGCTCCGCGCAGCTTCCCCTCAACAAACAATTTGCCGACCATCCAGAGGTCCGTCTTGGCTAGGGAGTGGGGGACTCCCTGGCGGGCCTAGCAGAGGCCCACCCGAAAGGGTATAAAGCGTTCGCTCAGTAAATCCATGGTTGACAACGCACTGACGCTAATTATGTTGTTACAAGTCTAGCGGAAGTAACGCTTCACACCGCCGATCAACTCCCCAACCAAGATTGCCCTCCTTGACTGGGGACTTGGGGGACTTGTACCTACATGTGCCAAAACGAGCATAATTAGCTATAATGAGCCACGCTCGCGGTACCGCCAGGGGTACCGACTCCCACCAGGGGGGTAACCTATGAAGGCACGGCCAGCCGGGCTACCGCTCGAACCCTGGACCTCCCCCAGATCACCGCTGACGCGCCCCTTCAAGATGGCATCAGAAGCTCCAGACGCTGGAAATCGAAGCACATCAGTCCCACATCAGAAACAAGAGGAAGATCAACCTCTTTCTCACCTATAAAAGGTTCTTTCCTCTCTCCTCATTAATTACGCAATTACTACTCATTTATTGTAGTGCTGCTTGTATACAGTGACTGACTTAGGCATCGGAGAAGTGAAGACCGCCCAGCGCGGTCTCCCTCTAAATCCCTGTCTCTCGTGTTGCAGCAAACAGAAATCATCTAAACCTCGGAGTAGCGGTCCGCCCCCCGGACCCGCGTTAAGAGAAGAATCGGCTACCGCCGGACTTGAGCATCAACAACTAGCCTAGCAATCAGTATTCATTTTTGTTCATAATTGCTACAAAAAAGTTGATCAAAAGCTAGCCTAACTCAAAATCAAGCAACTTGTCAGAATCTACAGCAGAGTCTGTAAGTAGTCGGCTACTTCAATGCGGACCTCGTCAAGTTGTTGTTGGGTATACCCTTTCCGATCCTTTACCGTCCACTACAAATATATATAACAATGTAAGTCATAATGAAACGCTAACATTTAAGACAAAGTTTTTTGTCAAATTACAATACTCATAACTTGGTTGAAAATAAAAGCGTGTCATCATTAATAATATCCTTCATGTACCGCATAAAATTCATAATAAAACTTTTGTTTATGACATAGGACGGCCCGCCAGCCCTCATAAATTCTGGAAATACCAAAATGTAATCAGCCTTTTTGGCTGCTTTATGTGTGAAATAATTTGACCATGCAAAACCACATACTAACATGTGTTTCAGATTGCAACTATGAAAAGAGAAGTTCAATGATATTAGTGTAAGGAAAAAAAAATAGAAATCACTTAGTATACCTTATTAACGTACTGTGATTTCTATGCCCAACGGCTGCCTCTGGCTTCTTTAAATGCAATGAAAGATTCTTTACTCGGGTATTTTATCATATGACTGCGTAGACCTGTAAATGTACCAGATTTTGATCCGAACCCACTCCAGATCCGTGGCTATTGGACGGGTTTGGATCGAAAATTTTAATCCGTTGGTCCGTTAATGATCCGAATCCGTTTATTTAACAGATCAAATACAGATTTATATTGATCTGATCCGTTAATGATCTGGCCCGTTTTCTTAATGATAAAATATTATTTTTTATTAATATATTATTATTTTTTAAAAATATAAAATATAAAATATAAAGAATTTCTAGTACAAATTTTTTGCAGAAATCTAAGAGACATTTCATCACCCAAGATTCCAAGAAGCATTAAGAATTTTGATAATGTAATTTTACTTTTGATAATACTTTTCATGTTGTTTTAATATTTTATTAATATCTTATGAGGTATCATGATTTAAATTTAAACTATTTAAAATTTTAAAATATTTGAAATTATAAACGGGTCAGATTAGCGGATCTGGTATCCATTAATCCGGCCGATACGGATTTGGATTAAGCTATTAATGATCCGCTGGGTTAACGGAGCGGGTTTGGATCAAATATTTTTTTTAAGTACACGGATTTGGATTTAAGTCAATCCGATCCAAATCTGATCCATTTACAGGTCTATGCTTGCGTAATTGTTACAGCAAGAGTTAACAAATTGCTGAAATGAGCTGCTACAATATAAATTATTAAGTATAGTGTATAATCTTATATAATCAGATAATAAAACACAATCAAAATGACATGGAACCCATTCTTCATTAATTACTCACTTATTATATAATTAACTCCAGTTCTATTCTACAATCCTGGTTGACTGAAAATTTTAAACAATTAAAAAAAAATTGTAAATAAGATACTCAAGAAATAGGATTTTAGTTACCTGCGATAGCATATAGTGAGTTGTAATGCACTTTGTTGCAAAAGCTGAGCCAAAGCTCTGAAAAACAGCAAAAAAGGGTGGTGGACAATGTGAAGATTATTCAAAAAACTACTATAGATAAAGAACTTGAAACATTCAAAATAGAGCTGAGGCTGCATACAAATAAATGAAAAGAAGTATTGGGTGAAAAGAAAAGAAAATAAATACCCCTCACTATTGTTCTTCAGATTTCAATAGTACTATATTACAGACCTGTATGTGAAACCAAAACCTCATACCAAGTGAGTCTTTGTAGTTCAGACCAAGCATTTATGATCACTGATGCTAGCTCATTAATTATGGTTGACCATTTCCTCACTTCTTATCATTAAGATCATCTAAATTATACATTCACAAATAAATGGTTCAAGTGATGAAGAAAATATGTATCTTCACAAAATGAGCATTGAATGAAGTCCATGAATCTCCCCTCAGCTAACTAACTATGCTAATGTCCCAACTATCTGATACAACCCAGTATTTGCTCTACAAAGTCCAAATTAGAAAATAAAAAGTGAATGAAATAACTATGGTATCATGATGTCTTAATGTATTACCCAACAAATATTTATGTGAAGACTGATTACTATAGTTATAGCTGTATTTCAATTTCAGTTTGAGCTTTCTAAGAACAAAAATAGCAAAGTAATTTCAGCATTCCACCATTATAGGCATATAATAGTCACACTTGAATGAAGTTAAAAAATTGAGTGGTGAAAAGTTAGACAAAATAATCAAATCAAAACTAAAAGAAACGCATTACAGTTCCTCTTTTGTGTGCACTGATACTTGGCTACAATAGTGCATGTAAAACAACAAAATTTAGTCGTATCAAGATTGTAAACAACATCAGAATAGAAAGCCGAACTACACAACAAAAACCGAGCATACCTAAATATTCAACAGATCAAGCCGAAAACCCATAACAACGCAAAATTCAAATCCAAGTACGATCGACCGTGAGAATCGCGCAACAAAATTATCAGATCAAAGCTTCAAATTCTGGAAGCTTACCGATTGCGCTATTCTTCTTCCTAGATATTCCAGTGAACAATATTTAGAACTGCAAAGCACAACCAAACAACAAATCAAACCCAAAAACCAATTCCAGCCAAAAACAACAAAAACACAACCCCAAAAATGTAAATAATGGTGAAGAGTTTAGAATGCACCACTATTGATCCAAGTTCTCTCCCACGGTAATACCTTCTTTTTGTTTCCCCCTTTTTATATATATATGCATGCTTATATATATATATATATATATATATATATATATTACTTCCCTCCTTTTGTCATACATGCTATTGGTTTATGACAATGAAAATGACTGAAATTTTAACCACATCCATTTCTTCTTGTCATGATAACATCCAACGGTCGATTTTGATAAAATTTATTTCCTCCATCTTTTTGGTTACAGAAGGTATATTTTTTGATGCAACTAATAAACAAGTTATGTCACATAAGTAGGCATATAAGGATTTTTTGTGATCCAAAAATCGAAACTAAAAATGGATAAATTTGACTCTACTCATCTATTTATAGCGTATTATTAGATACTCTGTAAAAGAATTATCCCGATTCGCCTTCATTTCTATATCAAATAAAGCGGTCAACCATTTATACGTTTATACTTCCCTAAGGGGAGTTGAATCATGAGTAGATAAACTTCCCGATATTTTTATATTGGTTGCTATAGCTCATACCTACAAGAGTGTGAAAGTTGACAGATCGAAAAAACGAAGTTGCAAATGAGCGGTTATGAACATATTATTTTTATGTAGTACTTAGGGTTTAGGGTTAACCTAGTAGATTGATACTCAAACTGACAGGACCCGACCCAGGAATCACCCCAATTACCTGGATACGAGCCTGCGGGGCCCACGTTAAGCGAAATCCTACCGAAAATTCGGCAGAACCTCCCCTAAATATGGGCTACCCAAAATTTCACAAACCTGGACATGCTTTCAACTATAACTTCTACTCAACCTACTATATCAAATTTACAATCCATGCACATATATTACATCCGGAAAGTTCAAATCCCAACATAACCTCCGTAAGCAACCACAATCCGAACAACATCATCCATCAAATTCAAAAGAAAAGGCTTTTCAGAGCAACACTAAAACTAAGCCGATATCATACAAGGTAGGTTAAGTAATAACCTACGGACAAAAACGGAAGCGCTGATTTCCAAAGTCCTTGAGCCTAGACGCAATCTCGGCTAATCTGAAATCTGGGCATTTGAAAACGAAGGGCCCAGGGGAAAACATA
>BDJD01001147.1:405060-424260 GCA_002564525.1 Rosa multiflora | reverse complement strand
AGAGAGGGAGGCAACGCCTCTGGCCATGTTGGTGGCACCACCAACACTAAGAGCCATCTAAATGACGCTTTCAAAGCACCTTAATCAATGGAGTCTGAGCAAAGAGATGTATGTGTTTGGCTCCAGTTTTGTTGCAGCTGGTCAACAGTCTCTTTTCTGCATGGGCGTGCAAGCATTGTTCTGGTGCGGTCGTCGGGGGTGTCCCTTGACCTGACTTCTTTCGAGCGATTGTGGACAAGGAGAGCACCAACCTCGTCGAGGGATTCTTTGTGCCTCGTGGTGAGGACTTTTTCTAAGCTTCTCAAAATCACACAATCGATACTCGACATTGTAGATCGAGCACAGCGAAAATCACTGGGAAATGGGGAGAACTTGCTAAAGCGTGACTTTAGCTTGGCTGGTTTGCGAGGGCGTTACCCTTGCTTGGTTGGTTCCGTAACCCTTGTGGTCGCGATACTACAGTCGGCTCCTGAGGAGACTAGAACCGAAGTACGTTGACAGAGGGTTTGGTGGCACTGACAGTCGGCTCCTGAGGATTCTGGGACTGGAGTGTGGTCACCGGTCAGAGAATGAGAGAGGTTTCTCTGGAGAGGCTGGGATAATCATAGAGATTAATTGATGAATTGTGTGTGTCTTGTTACTTCATCGTAGCCTCTACATATAGGCTACCAGGTCATAGTGGTTGGCCTTAAACAAATCATGATGGGTTTTCCATTTAAGCACTAATGGAACCATGATAGGTTTTCCAATTAAGCACTAATGGATTTGTTAGGTTTTCCAATTAAGCACTCATGGAATCATGATAGGTTTTCCATTTAAGCACTAATGGAACCATGTTGGGTTTTCCAATAAAGCACTAATGGAACCATGATAGGTTTTCCAACTAAGGCACTAAATGGAATCATGATAGGTTTTGCAATTAGGCACTCATGGAATCATGATAGGTTTTCCCTATTGGCCACCATGAAATGTAATTGAATGCTTCCTCATGTGCATGCCATATTTCTTAATTGAATGGAGTATGAATATTCACATGGGCGTGCCTTTTCTTGCAGCTTGCATAATCTTCCATAATTCTGCAGATAGGCTTTATTTAGCCTCTAAATAATATATTTCAAATTTGTTGACAATATATATAGTTTGAGGCACTGACATTGGCTCAATTTCTTCAAGACACGCCTTGTCAGGCCAAAATGCTCATTTTGGGTTCAAACATTGCCCCCCAGACCTCGAAGTCAAAGGTCTTTGTCTTGACTGAAGAGGTCCTGAATCAGTACTACTCTTATAATGTCGTTGCTCCAAAGCCACTTGTATTGGCCTGATTGAAATGACTTGATTGATTCCATATAGGCCTCTAAATAGGCCACAAAGCTTGAATGCCACAATTTGAATTGCCTTTGTCATGAACTGACACTTTCTTTTCCAACTTTATTGCCCCCCGTGTATCTGATTTCTGGTATGCAGTGAATTGGAGAAACTTGGGTAGGTTATAGGAGATCAGAACTTTAGCATGCCCCCAATGCGAAGGGGAATGCTTTGATCGCGAATGAGGATCCTTCTCTTCCTTGGTGGTAGCTTCGCCATGTGTATAGCAGTAAGTATCTACCTAGTTCGCTGGCCCTCTGTTGAGAATGCGATTGCTGTAGAAGAAGCCCAACTCGATGAACCTTTGGCTGCTTCTGAAGAAATGGGTCGCAGCCTGGCCCGTGTCAGAGAATGGGCCACTCAGGCCGAAGCTGGTACCATTGCGGCAAACCTCCATGTGGAGGAACTTTGCTTGAAATTGAGCTTCACGGGCCAATCTTTGTAGGCCTCCTCGAAAACCGTTTGGTCTCCTCACGTGCTATTAATCCTCTAATAATAGCTAACTCCTCAAAAACCGCTCCTCACATGCTACTAGTCCTTTTTTACCCAAGATTTGGAATCATTAATCTCGATTTACTGACATCAGTTTGACTCTTTAACCATCCATCCAAGGGTGGGGATTTGCCTGAAGTCCCTATAAATAGTTGTAGTTTAGGCAGGGAATACTCACAACAAATCTTCTGAAATATTCAAGAAATGGCCTTCCAGTCCTTGCTTCTCTTTCTCCTTCTTCACAAATCTTCTCCTCATGAAATGGCCTTTAGCCTCTAAATTTTAGGATTTATGGAGTAATCTCAAACCTGGGTTAGGCCTTATGGTGTAATCTCAGGCAACCCCTTGTTTCGGCCTTCTGGAAGTCTGGATGGAAAATGCCAGGCTTCAGATTGGTTTAGAAACACGAGGGGGCTCCAAGTGTGGGATCTCTGGGCATGAGAGATCATCTTTGTTAGGATCCCCCACTTGGAGCAAATCGGGGAAGGGAGGAAAGCCACTTTGAGGCCAAAGACCCTTCCTTGAACCCCTTCCTTCTGGAGTCGGACTAGACCGAGTCCTCTAGATGAGAAGGGCTTTGGTGGTCACCCTATACTCATGCTCTCTCTTCTGAACATTGACAGAATCTTAGTGGGAGAGCATGGATTCGCGGAAGCAATATGTATGAGCCACCTCAGGGCTGTTCCCACACTTTATGCTAAGAGAATGGTGGCTGCCAAGGGTGAAGAGGGCGCAAAGACTCAAGCCGATATTCGGTTCCTTCACTCTTTGCCCCTCCCGGAGATAATGGCGCGGCTTAACCCGACGTTGGATTCCATAGCTGCTTCCACTTGAGGGGGCTTGGAGGCTCCATTTTCTTTCACTGGAGTCTCTTCTTCTCATAGATAATGGCGTTGGCCAAGCTTATGTTGGATTCCTCTGCCGCTTCCATGTGAATGAGGCGCGGGGGCTCCGTTCCTCATCTTTTTTCTTCCTGAAAGTCTGCCCCTCCTTGGGATAATGGCGTGGCTCAAACCGATGTTTGGTTCCTCAACTGCTTCCATTTGAAGAAAGATTCAGAAGATATCCGAAGGATGCTACCACGACATCATGACAATACTATTTTCTTATCCTAATATTCAAATATCCGTGAGGAGCCAATAATTGTGTCTCGCAAGGCCCCAAATATAGGCCCCCATAGTTGTATATGTACTGCTTTTGGCCGCAAAGCCACTTTATGAATACAATACTATTTTCTTATCCTGATATTTATCATTTGGATCCACTTGCTAGCCCCAACTCAAAACTCTTGGTTTTATCTTCTTAATGAGTCTTTAACTTCGAATTAACTAACTGTTGAAAACTCCACCTTGAGAAGGTAATATTGAAAATGGAATAGTTACCTCCTCGAAAACCGTTCAGTTCCCCCATGCCCCAATAATCTCTTCTTTTCCGAGATTTAGGGCAACTTTAATCAAGATTTACTAACACTTGGTTTGACTCTTCAACTATCCATCAAAGGGTGGAGATTTTCATGCTCTGTTCCTATAAATAGGTGCATTCTGGGGATGGGAACGTTCACACAAAAAAAAAAACCTTCCTCTGAGTTTCAGATCCTAAACAATACCCTTCCTTCCTCTTTCTTTTTTACTCATCATCACCACTCTTTAATTCTCACATTCTCTCAACCCATAACCAATGGAACCACAAACCCAGCAACCAACTGAGGATGGAGGAAGCAACAAAGCAACCGGGAGTAGTGCTAACATGCTTTGCTGGCGGAGCAGTACCAGGTGGATTCCCACTACAGATCAGATAAGAATCCTCAAGGAGCTTTACTACAACAAGGGAGTTAGGTCCCCAACTGCAGAGCAGATTCAGAGGATCTATCTCCGGCTAAAATGGTACTAAAAGATAGAGGGCAAGAACGTTTTTTATTGGTTTGGGAACCACAAGGCTCGGGAGAGGCAGAAGAAGAGGTTCACTTTGGATGTTCATGTGCCTATGAAAAGATCAGGGCTCGTTGGTAATGGTAATGGTACCAATTGGAAACCTGAGGATCAGTATATTAACTTCAGATCTTCTGCATCTGCTTCGTCAGCTGGTGTGATTGCTTTTAACGGGCAGATAGGGAACTATGGTGGTTATGGATCTATGAACATGGAGACGAGTTTTAGGGATTGTTCAATCTCAGCTGGAGGGGGAACTAGTTCTACTGGTGTTGGAGGATCCATTAGTCACAATTTTGGGTCATGGGTCGGCTGCAGTGTTGACCCATATTCCTCCTCATCCTACACTACTAGTACTAGTACTACTTTCTTTGGCATGAATGAAGAACAAACTTTCATGGAACAACGAGGAGAAGATCACCAGGAGATTGAAACCCTTCCTATGTTCCCCATGCACGGTGAGGACATCTTTGGCAACATGAAGACTACTTCCGAGGGAGGTGGCGGCTACAACGGTGGCTCTCGCACTTCCCTTGAGCTCAGCCTCAACTCCTACAGCTCGACCCTATTTTCCCTTGAAGGTGTTTTCTCTGCGAGAGAAGAGACAAAGCTCAAAAAAAATTTCAGAGCCGTTGACTCGACTTAGTATAGTGTAGTATTGCTCCCCTAGTGTTGCTAGGCATAGCGAAGAAACGATTATGGGCCTAAAAAACAGGCCTTCATGAATGGGCTTCGTGAGTGTAGGAACATTAGAATTGCCCCCTTGTCTTATGCAAAAAAAACTGTCTACCAAATTCCTGCTTCACCGGATTTTGATATGGGATAGTCGGCAATTTTATGGCAGACCAAGTCAAGAGATAATCCGGGCATATCTTCATATTTCTCCGCGAAACAATCCTTATATTCCCTCAATAAATTGATGAGTCCCTGTTTTTCATCAGGCTCTAATTTTGCGCTTATTGCCACTTCCATTGGCTTCGCCTCACTACCCAAATTTACATTTTCTGTAGGATCTCTAACCTTTGGCAGTGTATCATCCAATACTGCTGGAGCCAATTGGATAGGCTCTTCTTCCTCCTCCTGATCGGAGAATTCTTCATCGATGTATTCAAATGTCGCTACTTGTGCATAGGCCTATTTTTCGATCAAATATGAAGACAATCTATCATATAAAGAACGAAAGGCCGCTACCTCTTCCTCCATGAGGTCGTGATCCATTAATAAAAACTTGGAGATGACACCACATGTCCAGGCCTTTCGAGGTCGTTTTTTGCGACCGCAAACCCCCATTGTGCTAATTCAGAGGCCGTCACCCCTGTAGGGGGGCCCTTATCATTAATACCAACGACCTGTAAAGGATAGATTGGTTCAAGGTAGTACCTTGCGTCCACGTAGCTGGCGGACACCGAAAAAGGTTGTGGGTCTGCTTTAACAATTTCTCCCTTGTCCGCGACTCTGTCCCATATGATCAGCTCCTGATGAAGAGTGGATGGGACATAATAACTCCTGTGGATCCAGTCGTGGCCCAGAATTGCGCTATATGCCGCATAGCAATTTGTAACAAAGAAAGCGTAAACCCCTTCTGCTGGACCCACCTTGACTTGTAGGAAAATCAAACCCATTGTTTTGGTCACAGTCCCAGCGAAGTTTTTTAGCGTAAGAGATGTGGATTGGATCTTCTCTTTCTTGATCCCTAGCAGATGCATGGTTCTGGTGGTCAAGACGTTGACTGTAGCGCCTGTGTCTACCATGATCTTGCTTGCTAACCTTGGTGTTGTTCACATCAGCGGTGATATACAATGGCCTCATATGTTGCACCATTGTTGGAGTTGGCTTGCTGAATCTCCTGGTCTCCCACAATGGTGTCTGCAACCTCTACTGCTTTGACCTCATTCGGCGTGGGTTTCTTCGCGAGAGATGACGCCGCTGAGGTGATCTCGAATTTTCGTTTGTCCAATAATTTATCATCCTCTGCTTGGCATTCCTGAGCTGCCACTGGCAAGGAATATTTTGATGATAGGACATACACCATGTTACATGTAATGTCCAACATGTCTGCTTCTTGCGATTCTGCCGCGGGAGTGCTCAAGTCCACTTCCTCTGCGAACTTGCTTGTGACATAAGCAGCCAACCATCCTTCTTTTTGGATCATGACCTGCTCTTGCTGATCCGTCGCGGAGGTAAATTCCTTCTTGGGTGGGTCCTGCCTCTGCTTCACTGATGAAGCCCCTTCTGAGTTTGCAACCACTATACTTTGAACCTTCTTAGGCCTCTATTGCACAATTACAGACCGATTGTCTTTGCCCCCAGCCTGTCAAAGATTGAAGGCTTGCTATCTCTTCCTTCGTGAGATATTCTCAGCCAAACACTGACTTTAAGAGCTGGCAGCTATTCTCGCCTTACGGGAGCTAGGGACTTCTCCTGACTGCCCTTCTGGCGAGTGCTGGTTTTTGAAGCCCATTGCGACATCTTAGGACGCTGCTAGAAAACCCGCGGGGCGATGAACCTTTTGGAGGTCAATGCCTCCACCTGTCTCTTGTATTGTTCTGGAGATCTCACCAACTACGATGGTTTAATCAACCCCTGATCCAACGCTTCCAAGGTTTGCTTTGCTTCTCCAAACCTCCGCTGGAGTTTTCTCTTCCTTGAAAAGCTCATCTCCGCCGCTTTGCCCTTCTTCTGTGTATACCATCTCCCTTCTTTGATGGAAGACGTCGACACCAGTGGAATGTAAGGTTTGGTTAAGACCTCCTGCCGCTTATCCGCCTACCCTTCTTCCCTCGTGGCTTTCAACTTTTTGAATAAGTTTGAGTCCCTTGGAGAGGGAGTTTCTAAACCACTATGCGCTCTTGGGCTGCATGGTTGGAAGTTTCTAGAAGATGATACTAACTTTATTGGTGGCAGAGATTCAAAGCGGATAGTCTGAGATGTTTCCTCATGCAGTGCTTGAGTGTCACATTCTTCTTTGCACCGTGAGCATAGGATAATGGGTAAACAAGGGTTGGATTCCTGCTTTGCAGCCTTTTCTCCTGCCATTTTCAAATCCTTAGTCGCGTGGTCTGGACTTTGATTCTGCTGATCTCTTGTACCCCATGCCACGTCCACTATGTTGATGCCCGTGTCTGGAAAAGGATCTAGGTCCACCAACGCTGCTGCTGTTATCGGCGCCTTTACTTGCAACATACCGTTATTTAACTAGATTTTGATCTGATCCTTCAGCTTAACACAATCAGCTGTATTATGATTCCACACATTATGGAGTTTGCAGTATTTCTTCCCCCTTAACTGCTCAGGTTTGGGAAATGGGCCGAAGTCGGTTTTCACCATCTTCGCGGCGATCATTTCGTCCAATATTTCGTGGGCTTTGTTTGCGTCATAAGTGTAACTCACAAACTCTGGTTTGGTGAAAACCACATACTTGAGCTTCACCGGCTCTTTGCACAACTTCAGTTCCTTTAGCGTTGAAGCCTTTTTCCCGGTGAGTTCCAACGCCGCTATTTCGTCTTCTTCAGACTCGTCAGCTTCTGTTATGCAAGATTCCTCACTCTTGTAGTAAGGATCATAGGAACTGGATTGATGGCTGAGCGCAGCCACTGTTCGGCGTTTCCCTGGGATGTATGTCCCCTTTGAGTCTTTTTTCATAGTGTCCATCTCCCTAAGCAAATGCTCGAAACTTCCTACTTCTGTGATCAGTTCTCCCATGGAATTGAACATGCTTCCATGTTGCTTCTTGCGTAGGCGAGGCTCTAAGCCTTTGATTGCCAACTTCACCAGTTCTTTCTTCGGTAGAATCACGTTCAACTTCCCCTTCTGTATTTGGAAGCGCTGAAGGTATGTGACAACAGATTCAGTTGGCTGTTGAGCCATCTGAGTATGTGAAGCTAGATCTACCTCCAGCTCAATAGTCCCGAAAGATTCCTTGAACAGCTTCTCTATAGCAGGCCAACTCGCAACTGATCCTGGTTGAAGTAGTGAACCAGGTCAAGGCAGACCCCGACAAAGAAGCAGTGAAGATGTTACACTTCAGATTGTCATCGTTCTTGTACTGGCCACACTATACTCGAAACATGATCAAATGGGCCGCGGCACTTTCGACTTCCTCTCCGGAGAAATTAGAGAACATAATGTTCTTATATCCCCTAGGATAAGGTGTCTGTGTAATATGCGGTGGGAAGGGCCCTTGGTAGGCCTCCTCCAGGTTAGGCCTCTAGTTCGCGGCCCTGATCATTGCTTCTACCTCCTCTCTCCTTACATATCTTAGATCAGGAGGAGGTGGGTGAACCACTGTATCATCAACTGACCGGATCAGTGGTGGCGCCTGTGAAGCTTGATTAACCAAATATACGCCACCTCCATGGGTCATTTTGTGTTGGGTCGATGTCTGCGACGTAAAACCCGCTGCTGGCTGACCATTTGTGGCCGCGGTGACCTTCGCTGGACTTCCAACCTGTTGGCTCACTGAAGGCTGGTTCTAGTGCATGAATTCAACTCTGTCGCTGTCGTATTGGGGAGACGGGCTATGGTCAACAAGGTCCCCCTCATTGATTTTCAAAGTCCTGGTTCCTTGCATGACTAATGATGCGGCGTTGTTCTTTCCACCTATTGCCAGAGTAGTGTCTTTACCTTTGACTGATACACCAGTTGTAGTTAGAGCGGATGTGGTGGTACTTTAGGGCTAGCTTTTTCTCGAGCATTCGGCAATATGTACTTGCCTGACCCTGTGGATTGGCCAAGTGAACCAAAGATGGCATTAGGATCTCCCAGAGCTTTATTCAGAACCTCTTTAGCCTGGTCTAAGTCAGCTCTCTACATGGCAACCTAAGTCGCAAGATTGGATCCCTCATTTTTGATAGTCGCTATGTCTATGGCGATGTGTTCGCTTGCGACCAACAGTTCTTCGTGGTTCTTCTGCATTTTTTGGTTCATGCCATCCAATTACCCTTGTGTTTGTTGTGCCCCTAGCTCAAGCTTCTTGACCGAGATAGTGAACTCATCAAGCCGTCGGCGGTCCTCTGCAAGGGCTTTTTCCATCTTCTCATGGTATGTGGCAGAATTTTGTTGAAGGATATTAAGCAGCTCTTCTAGGGTCGCATTCTCTGGAAAGGGAATAGGCACAAAATCAATAGTTGTAACCGCGCTCACAGCTACCTGGGTGATGCTAGACGCATCGCCAGACTCATTAGGCTGGGCGGCAGGAACTTTCTCACCTTCAGTAGTAGGCTGTCGATTTCCTCCTTGCTCAGTTGTCATCTTGGTCGATGGCGGATTGAGGGAAAATCTCTGGATTACCAGTTCTTCAGAAAGACCGCGACAGTCTGCATGCGAGTGCGGTCTGTAACTGGAGGTCTTATGTTTCGGGCTAGCAGTTAACGTAAACCTTTTGATAAGGGTTTGCATTTGACTTCTCAATAGCTGCGATTGCAAAGAAACGCTATGCAGTAGGTCCCACTGGGCATGCCAAAATGTTTGGCTCCAGTTTTGTTGCAGGTGGTCAACAATCTCATTTCTGCATTGGCGTGACAGTACTGTTCTAGTGCAGTCGTCGGGGGTCTCAAAATCACACAATTGATACTCGAAGTCAGAGATCGAGTAGAGCGAAAATCACTGGGAAGTGGGGAGAACTTGCTAAAGCGTGACTTTAGCTTGGCTGGTTTGCGAGGGCGTTACCCTTGCTTGGCTAGTTCCATAACCGTTGTGGTCGCGGTACTACAGTCGGCTCCCAAGGAGACTAGGACCGAAGCACATTGACAAAGGGTTTGGTGGCACTGATAGTCCGCTCTTGTGGATTCTGGGACTGGAGTATGGTCACCGGTAAGAGAAGGAAAGGGGTTGCTCTGGAGAGGCTTGGATAATTGTAGAGATTAATTGATGAATTGTGTGTGTCTTGTTACTTCGGCATGGCCTCTATATATAGGCTACCAGGCCAGAGTGGTTAGCCTTAAACAAATCATGATGAGTTTTCCATTTAAGTACTAATGGAACCATGATAGGTTTTCTAATTAAGCACTAATGAATTTGTTAGGTTTTCCAATTAAGCACTAATGGAATCATGATAAGTTTTCCATTTAAGCACTAAATGGAATCATGATAGGTTTTCCAATTAAGTACTCATGGAATCATGATAGGTTTTCCTTATTGGCCACCATGAAATGTAGTTGAATATTTCCCCACGTGCATGCCATATTCCTTAATTGAATGGAGTATGAATATTCGCATGGGCGTGCCTTTTCTTGCAGCTTGCATAATCTTCCATAATTCTGCAGGTAGGCTTTATTTAGCCTCTAAATAATATATTTCAAACTTGTTGACAATATATATAGCTTGAGCCACTGACATTGGCTCAATTTCTTCAAGACACGCCTTGTCATGCCAAAATGCTCATTTTGGGTTCAAACAGTATGTTCTCGATGTGGAGTATCCGGTCATTGGGCACACATTTGTAGAGCTCGTGAAGAAATTGTCACCGCCTACAAAGCATAATGTGAAGCAAAAGAAGCTCACTATATGGAACAAGTAGATCAAGAAGATAATCTAGAGTGAAGGGTTAAAGACTGCAAATTTGGTTGGGATCAATAGATTGCCAATTCTGTTTAAGTCTTTATTTTTCCAAGAGATGTAATAGGCAATTGCCATATACTTTGTAGTAAATGATAGTGGTTTAGTTTTTCTTCACATAGGCTCATCCAAAATGAGTATGATGTCTAGGAAGATTTTGAGATAAGTGGTACTTTAGCGAGCTTTGTTCCACTAACATCTCTCTACTCACCTAGTCATATTTATTTTGGAGTTACCAAAAGACGTCAAACGACTACCTTTGTTTTGCATTAGCTAGCATTTGGATTAGATTCTACTAATGGTTAAGAGACAATGATGTACTCCATTGGCTTATGAATAAAATTTCGAGTTCTTTTCATTATGACTCCATTTTGATTCTAAGCATATTACTTTGTGACTACAATGGCTGTGCCATCAGTATTAATTCAAGGACATGGAATAGTCCAAGTTCCCCTTGCCAAATGGCACCTTGATTACTGTTAAGGAAACTCTCTATGCTCCTAAGGCGAATCGCACCTATGAATAGCCAACGGATTCCATGCCAAAATGCATGTAGAGAACGGAAATGAGTTCCTTTGCAATACATCTAATGATTGCAAACAAATGCGCATCTTATAGAAGTTTATGTGTCTCTCTAGTGGACTCTATGTCACTCTTCGAACTATTAAATCCAATAAAGTCATGAGAGAAGATCTGTTGGATTTAGACACATATTGGCTTTGTCAAGACAAGATAGGTCATCCTAGTCATGATATGATGATCCATCTACTAAAGACTTCACATGGACATCCATTCTCTCGAGCATAACGAAGCATGGACTAAGTGCAACAACCATCGCTGCCTCTGGCACCGCTGCTATCCACCGCTAGTCTAGGGCTGGCACAGTCTGGCGTCCTTCATGGTGATGGTGCCCCAGGTGTTGCTTCATATACATGTTGAATGCGTATTGCTGAGGGAGAACAAAACAAATCATATTATGACCTAAATCTAAGTCTATCAATTATATTTACCAAAAACAAAAATTAGCTAGCAATTTTTTAAAATAAATATTTAAATAATTAATCATGATGTACATAAAATAAACATTGAGAAAAAATTATTAATCTTCATATTTTTTTTCAGAGCTAAAACAGCAAAAAAAAAAAAGTTAAAAAAAAAACCACAAAACAGTTCACTTGTTGGTTGGAAATTAATTTTTAAATCTCAATACCGTATGTTTAATTTTTTTTTTTTATTGAAAAAAGTTCTTATGCTGACTGATTAAAGAATGAATATGTAATTAAGATTTATAGAGTAATTAATTCATTGAATTAACTAAGTTTTTTATTTTAAAGATAATAGTTTGTTTGTAAATTATATGAGTGAGGTTTTTTGAGGGAATTTAGTGAGGTTTAGTGAGTAAATTTAGTATTAAAAAATTTGATAGGAGGTGTAAAACGCATAGGAGGCCAGTGAGTAAATTAAGTAAAGGCAGACTTCACTATGCCAAAAAGGCCTTCAGACGACATAAGTTTTGTTTTATGTCGTCTGAGTTTTTCAGACGACATAATTTTTTTTTTGTGTTGTCTGAATATACACTAAAACCATACTGGTTTAATTTGAAAAAATGGTGAGCATTCAGACAACATATTTGTGTAGTTGTAGAAGGTGGCGATTTCCTATCAAATAGCCACGCTCTAGTTGACTAGAATTTGTGACATTCAGACAACATTTAAATGTCGTCTGAGGGTGGAGCTTGTTTTAAAATTTTCCAAATTATTTTGACTTGTGCTTTTGGACATAGATCCCTCGCAATTAAGTCATTTTCTGTCATTCTCACTCGATCAGCTCTCTCAGCTTGACCTAGAACTCGCAAAACTGAAAACCTAAAAAACCAGCCTCTCTCCTAGCCTTCTCACTCAGCTCTCTCAGAACTCGATTCTCACTCTCTCATTCGTCTTCTCGCTCTCTCGATTCTTCTTCTTAGTCTCTCCCTCTTCTTAGTTTCCATTTTAGGTTTGATTTCGATTAGGTTTTTCTTCTATTTGGGGGGATTGGATTTTACTTTTCCTCTTATCCTCGTCAAAATGAGGTGTTCCAATTACTGAGAACCCAGACCTCTCTCTCTCTGGCTCTCAGCCTCCTTCACTGTCGATGGCGGCGCAACGGCGGCATTCAGTGACTCTTGTCTTGGTCTCTATATGAATTTGAAGTGAATCACTTAGTGACTCGTCGTCTCTCTCTCTCTCTCAATCTCTCCTGGACGGTCGCCAGCACTAGCCCTCTCCCTCTATCCTCGAAGGTCGACGGCACCGACCCTTTCTCCTCTAATTAGACTCGAGCAGTGGAAGGCGATATTGTTGGAATCGAGAGAACGGGAGAAAAAGTCAGTTCGCGTTTCATTTGGATCAATCTTGAAAGCTTGGCTATCGAAGGTATTGTTTCCCAGATTCCTATTTTTTTTGTTTTGATTGGCGTTTTTGTTGCGGTTGGGTTTGGATTGATATGGGTTTCAATCTTTTTGCTGTGGTTGGTTTTGAATTCAATTGGGTTTCGATTTTGTAGGGGTATTGTTCGGTTTTACTGTGAGGAGGAAGAGGACCTACATTTTGGATAACTGCGTTTTGAGCCAAGGAGAAGATGAGGGACTTGGGTATAGGGTTGTGATCGATACTTAGTTTTTGGAGTAAGTTCACGTAATTTCGATTTTGATTGAAATATTGAAATTCTGGTTTTGATTTCAATATGGATTCTGTTTGATTGCTAGGTCAGTGAACAGTTTTGAGAGTTTTTAAACAATTTCTGCTTAAACCTTACTTTGGTGTTGAATGAATATGGTTAATGGTTCTAAATGTTTAATGAATGTCTTTGACGTTTTCCCCTATTGCGGCTTTTGTCATCTGCAGACGTGTTAGTGCAATAATGTTTGCGAGAAGTGGTTCTTCTATTTACACTGCTGGTGCTGAAGGGATGATTTGTGAAATCGATTCATTGACAGCAAAGGGTAAGTTATTTAATATTTGTGCTTTTGTGTTTTTTATTTTCTTTCATTCGAATTTAATTGGTTGTCATTTTGAATTTTTTTCTTTTTTTGTTTTTGTGCAGTTTCTGTTTAGTCTGGAGTTTGTATATATTGAAGTTAGTATAGCGAATCTTGGTATTATTGCTGGTGTGGCTGCTCTAATTTTGGGATCCAAGAAGTTACCTGAATTGGGCAAGAGGTTATGAAAACTATCAAGAGTTTCTAACAGGTGGGCTTCTCTATCTGGATATGTTTTGTTGGTTTGAAATGTTCATTCCATTAATGACTTAAAATGACAGGTTAACTCATTGTAATGTTTGTCTTCCCCTTTGCTACAGGTAGATTTTCTGATGGCCCTCTTGATTTCTTATCTAACTGGAAATTTACAGCTGCCTTCGACATTTTATATCTCTGTATTCGTAGTTTTATAGAAACTGAGGAGTTGTTTGTAGAAGTTGAATTGTGTGCAAGAGGTTGTGTGCAAGAGGCACAGATGTCAACACAAACTACTCTCTAACTACTTCATATCCTTGTTTTGTATTTCAGTCAAGGGAGATTAGAGTTGCTTGGAGAGTGGAGAGCTAAAAGTGGTGTTTTCTTGATTGGCTAGACAATTTTGTCATTCGGCTCTTAGTTCTTTGCTTTGGTTGCACCCACTAAAAGGTAGTTTCTGTATTTTAACATAGCATTCAATATGCAACTCTTTTTAAATTTTCAGCAACTGAAATATTTAGGGCTGCCACTTGAATTATTCCTATTACTGTTCCTTTTATTTTGAGAGCTTCCATAATATCCAAGATGGTTAACCTGATATTGCATTAAATATTTTCTTCATACTTGTAAGTGTTGAAATGAATTTTTGTCAAATCTTTTGAGTCCTTTATGTATCAAATTGTTGTGTTACTTTTTCAATTTCTGCTATGATCTTGGCTAAATGTGGAATGAAGTAATTTTTACATGTGGGTGCATATAATTGATTCTTCGAATGTTGTTCAGAGACATGACTAACACAAAAGCCCTTACTTAAAATGACAAAGAGTTAAAGTTCTTCACAATTCCATGTTATTCTATTTCTTTTACTTTTAATAATCTACATGCATCTGATGTCCATGTCCAACAATCAATGAGAGATTAAAGTTATTGATGATAAAGGCTTTGTGGTAAGTAGGCTACATATTAGTAATCTGGTCTTTTAGAATTCCTCAGGTAGATATTGTGATACCCCAGAAATTTGAATTTATTTTCCAAGGATTTTCTGGAACTTAATTTAGTGATTATCGGATGATTTCGTGACTCGTGGATGGAGCGGAAGTGTTTCGGGCGAATAATTATTAAGAAAACGTCATTTTAGGGGGAGGTGCAAGGGTTGAATTTTTATTAGTTGGGTATCTCTAAAAATTTCCTTCACGAAAGTTGTAGAATGCGTCGATACGAGTTCGTGGACATGTGCAACGTGGAAATCGGAGTTCGTATAAGCAAGTTATAAGCGATTAAAGATTTGGGAAATTTCTATAAATATGAGAAATTTCAGGATTTTTCATAAAATCCCAAAATTTCCCATTTTCTCACTTCTCCCCTAGAATCTCTCCGTTCTCTCTCCTCACTAGGTGCGACCCGACGGTGACCCGACCCGGACCCATCTCCATTTTCCAGCCACTAGCAGCGGTTGACCCGGCTTGGACTGACGCGCCTCAGCCTCCATCGTCGATCCCTGGTGTTGGTTTCACTGGTGGAACACCTCAGAGGAAGATCGAAGGCCCTCAGTTGTACGATCGGGACCCGACCGGTTTCCGATCTCCCACGACTTCCAGGCCGATTTCTTCACAGTTCTGGGATCGTCTCTTCCTCCTGATCATCCTCATACTTACCTTGTTGGACGATTTTGCGTGAGGAGTGAAGGATCAAGGTTTGAAAATCAGTGATTCTGGTTGGATCTGGAATCTTGATCAGACGGCCGAGATTAATCCAAATTCCAAGTTTGATCTAGGACGATCTAGACCGAATCTCACTTAGCTCCAAGTATGGAAGTTGCTCATCCCTTAAATTTGAACAAGTTTGTAGTTGACGATTTTTGCATCGGAGGTGGTTGACCCGGCTTTGACCGCCACTGTTGACCAGACGCTGACCCGCCGCTTGTGGTGGGGCGTGGAGGAGCGTCCAGCGTCCTTTTTGTGCTCTGTTTTCAGTTTATTCATCTATGCATCGATACGGTCATATTATAAGGTCAGTTCGGAGAAAGTTGATGCATGCTAGGGTTTCGGTTTTATGAGTTATCTTCGGTTTGCAATCCGCGAGGATCCCAACGTTGGATCTTTGTATAATGTTGATAGGATGATCCCAAGGGTGATCCGTGAAAATCCGGCCGTTGGATCGTCGTTTAAGTGTGTCATGAATCAATTGCTAAGTTAGGATCGTATTTGTTTAGGTGATTGACGGTTTTGGTTGGGCGGACGGTTGTGATTGTGATTTTGGGCTGTATTGAAGACGCAGCTGGATTTGAGGTGAGTAAATCTCACGGTGTTCCGGTCGATAAATTAGTTATGTTTAATTTAGTAGATTTAATTGTTAGTATGCAAAATCATATTTATGAAAATAAATTATTTGTTTTAAAATATATGAACTTGATCGACAATGGTTCATGGGTAAGTTAAAATAAGGTTTTGATATAAAATGATTTTTGAGTAGTTAATTTGTAAAACTATAGTTGGTATTAGTGGCATCCCTGAGTACGTGGGCGACTACGTATATATATATATATATATATATATATTTATGTGGAATATATACATATATATATATATATATATATATTTGGAAGGTGTGACATGTGATATGTAGACTTTTGATGATTTATATTGTTGAAAGAGTGATTTGGTGTTGTGATGTGACAAATGTGAGTCGGAAGGTTTCAGTGGTAAACCTGGGTTTGTTCTAAGGGCCGAATGGTCTGAAGTCCGAAGGTTACATTGGTAACTTGGGTGCACAGATATCGTAAGGTTGAACCTCGGCCTAGGTGACAGGTTACGAAACAGTTAGGGTGTAAGTCATCGGATGCTTGCACCTTGGTCAAGGGGGCAGGTTATGATACAGTTATCGGATGCTTGTACCTTGGTCAAGGGGGCAGGTTACGATACAGTTTAAGCTCTAGTCTGTCGTAGTTCAGGGAAGGTTCCTGGGATTATTTCTTTAGTGCTTACGTGAGATCTCTTTGATTTAATTGTAATCTCCTGAACTAAGTTATATGCAGGGATTATTGCCTTTTGAATTGTTGTTTGTTTTATGTAATTTCCTGAACTAAACTATACGCAGGAATTGCTATGATTTGAATTGTATGATTTTAGGTGATCTCCTAAACTAATTTTCTATGCAGGGATTACTAATTGATTACCTAGTGTGATTGTACGTTTGGTTGTGTTTTGTGGAGTTAAATGTTGTTGCTTTAATTTATCTCACGAATTGAGAAATTATAAGCATGAATGACGTGGGTCATTTTAATTGAGTTTACTCATACGAGCTTAAAAAGCTTACTGGGTTTGTTGTTTGCAATCCCGGTGCACTATTCTATGGTGTAGTGGTTATTCCTGCAGGTGAGGACGACCAGGGCTGAGTACGAGGGCGTGGAGTGCAGCAGTGTTAGGTTCATAACCTATTTTGTAAGCGTACTGCTGTTTTTGGTATGCTCCTTGTGAGCGTGTACATTGGTATATTAGATCTCTCAAGTTTTGTATGCTCTTGTTGATGTGATATTCGACTTAAGTGATCGAGTCTTTATTAACTTATAGTTATTACTCTGAATTATCTGAACTGTTTAAGGATATCTCTATTTGTGTTTAATCCAAACTCTAGGTTACTTGACCAAGTGGTAATAGGGTTTAATTAGAAGAATCTAGAGATTATCTTTCCTTGTATGATTCTAACTCTATGCATTGTAATCCTCTATATAAAGAGGCCCCTATTATCAATGAGAATACACAGCGATTATCTTTCAATTTATGATTCCCTAAAACACGTTATCAGCACGAAGCCCTAACCCTAAAATCCTAAATTCGTAGCCTTCAAATCCCAGAAACCACCGCCGCCCACCTTGAAGATCTCAACTCCAGCAGTCCAGAACCGGCGGCCCCACCCCCAGAACCGGCCGGCAAACCACCGAACCGGCCACAGGAAGTAGCAAAAGTACCTCTACCCGGTTCAAAGCCTTCCTCACCCCCTCCTGCAGCCATACTCGACCACCTGCAGCGTCTCCACCCCAGAAACCCGGAACCGGAAATTTCACCACTGGAACCGCCCAAAAATCAACCGAACCTGCCACCGGCGTTTTCTTGACCTGAACCGGCAGAAAGAAAGAAAAAAAAAAAAAAAAAAAAACGAGGAGAAGGCCCCAGCCCAAGCCCACCTGCTGCAGCCCAAGCCCACTTGCTGCAGCCCAAAAGTTGAGCCCACGTGCAGCACGCCCCCGCCAAGCCGCCGAGCCGCCAAACCGATCTGCCACGTCAGCACCGGACCTGCCACGTCAGCATCTCGGGTCAACGATCAGTCAACGCTGGTCAACAGCCGGTCAACACTTTTTCTGCCACTTTCAGGCGACATTTTTCCGGTCAAGTTTTCCGGCCATCTTTTTAAGGTAATTTTTCTAAAAGTTCCCGTTTTTGAAGTTTTTTCTTCAACTTCTGCTTTTTCTTAATAATTTCTTCTTCTTTTCTCGGGGACTTCCAACATCCCTTCTTCTACCCCCCTTTCTTCTTCATAGGGGAGACCAATAGCCGAACTGTGGGGGTTCGTGCTCACTCTAAGCTTGGAGCTTGTAGAGTCCTCCAAACTTAGTGTTTGTTGAGAAGAAAACGATCGACCACATACATCTCGGAAGCTCTTCGTATCAAGTCTCTGATGGAGTTTTGTGGCCAAGCCATAACTGATACGATGTTGATCGAGAAGACTCTCCCTACCTTCCCCGTCTCTGCACTGATGATTTCAAGGAATTATTGGATTGATGTAAATGCAGGACGTATCACGAGGTTTCATGAGCTTATTGGCGCCACGAACGTAGCTGAAAAGCACGACAATATCCTTGTGAAGAACTATAATGCTAGACCCGTGGGAACTAAGCCTATTTTGAGAAGAAAACGATCGACCACATACATCGTTGTTTTGATCTAATCCAAAACCCCTCTTGGAATCGGATTTTCTTGGAAGGGACTACGCTCAGAAAATTCCTAATTTCTTAGAAGCGACTACGCTTAGAAATTTAACAGTTTTTCGTGGTAGCCCCGGAGTCTAACTATAGTCGCGCCCCCAATGGAGGACGCAAGGAGCGAAACCCTAAGAGTAGGGACAATTCTGGACATTCTGGTCCATATGTTCGCCTTAAAGAGGAAGGAAATCGCCGAGATAGGCGTGCATGGAACCGTGGAGGTCAACGTGTGAAGAGAGAGAGAGGCAGAGCCTCCGACCATGGTGGTAACGCCACCAAGAGCATAGGTCATCCAAATCACGCCCCAATGGCGCCTCGATCAAGGGAGCCTGACCATAATGATGTTTGTTTTCGATGTGGATCAACTGAACATTGGGCCAAAACATGTACCGCACCCCAGAATGTTGAAAACGCATACAAGACATATCGTGAAGCAAGGGAAGCAAATTACATGGAAAAAGAAGATCAAGATGGCGATCTAGATCTAAGGGTGGAAGACTACATGGATCAAGACCCAGAAACTGGCGATTTTGATTAAGTCTTTTTATTTTCCAAGAGATGTAGGCGATTGCCATATTACTTTTTATTGGATTAGATTTTCTTTGATCATAGAAACAATGATGTACTATGAATAAAATTTAGAGCTCTTTTCATTATGACTCAATTTT